>ML403516.1:0-42554 GCA_005239525.1 Nicotiana knightiana
TAAGTTCACCAGCGGGGGAAACCATAACCTTAGACTTTTATTACAATTGTTTATACCTTAACCCAGTTAATCTTTAGTTTTAATATTTAGTATTAGTAATCTAAATATCATCAGGTGACAGCTGAGTACTATTTTAACAGCCTGCTTGATACGTAAATTCCCTGTGGGATCGACTCTGGGCATAATACCCCAGGATTATATTTGCAACGCCCGCTTAGTCTTCTACAANTTCTGCTTTCCCTTATATTTTGTTTGACATGTGATGCCTAGTAAAAATAAATAGCCTGTTTTGTGACGCCTTAGCTCAGTTGTTCGACTTGTATGCTACATAGTGTAATATTGCTTAATTCTCTCAATTTTGTGTGCTTGCTTGACTTGAGAGTTGAATAAAACCGTTGTGATTGAGCCATGTGCAATGTGTGAGGTTTAGTGATTTTCTATGCTATCCTGTGTAGTCTAGAACTTGCCCCGTGTGTTAATCTAAGCGAAATTGTAGGTTATGCTAGTCTAGGAGATGACGTAGGCGTTTTCTTTCTTGATCATGGATGTGCTTGACACATAAGAAATAAATTTTCCATTCCTAGCTCCTTTGAGCGGTTAGACCTTCTCTTTGGTACCCACATTACAAGCCGTACCCCTATTTTGTTCTTAAATCGATATTGTTGCACCTTTTCCTCCGAAGGCACTTAGTCGCTAAAAGAAGTAAGGTGAGATATTGGGGATTAACTATTGAGTGGAGCCATGGAAAAACTTGTTAGTGCACTAAAAATTGTATTAAAAAAAATCACTAGCCATTGACTTTTCATGTATGGAGTGTGTGTAGGAAAAAAAAATGATAGTAAAAGTATGTACAAAAAGATACACACCTCCAATTTTTATTAATTTATGCTAGTGAAAATATAGAAGTGCTTAGTTAAAAAAGGGATATGTTGAATATGAATTGTGGCAAGGGAATTGGTTGAGAAGAATATGTGTTGGGTTGTGAAGGTAGTGTATTAAAGTGCTTAGGAGGGTTAGTCACTATTCCTAAATATATCCTACCCGTCCCTTAGCCTACGTTACAACCTTAAAAGTATTAATTGATCCTAGATTTGGCTAACTTGAATTAGTGGAGATCTACACTACGGGCAAGCTTATGGTACAACCACCGGATGCATATGAATTCTTTGTGAGAGTGAGTGAATTTTTTTAATTGTGTGATGTCCTTAAATTATTTTCAAAAGCATATTTGAATGTGTGGACTAGTTATATTCACTCTTTTGTTGTTGGTGTGGGCACATGATCTTATGAACGATTGGTAATGTTGTAAACTTTCTTGTTGGGTGGGTGCGTGAATTGAGAGGTCTTAGTAGTTGCAAGTTGACTCTTAAGGTTGGGTGGTTGCAATTAGGTTGTTGGTATGATTTATTAAATTGTTATACTTGGGCATGTTTAAAGAAGGGGAAGAAAGTGAAATTTTGTATGTTCATACTTGATTGCCGGTATCGATAATAGTTAAGGGGTAAGGTGTGTGATTGAAAAGTAAAATACTCCTTGATAATGAACTTGGTACGTGTTGAAGGGTAGTAGATTATCCCATGTTCGAGGACGAGAAAATGTTTAAGTGTGAGGTGTTGATGTGTGGCTATAATTCATGGTTTACAACATTATGTGCCTAACATTTTATGTGCGTTAGTGATAAAAATACACGTTGTATGTGCATAATGGAGTCTATTTCATGTGTAGGTGAATTGGAGATGGAAGCCGAGCTAAATAGATGCATAAACGTCAAAAATACGCTCAAGAGTCAAAAAGGAGTGAACCGGGCTATAGTTGGGCATTTTAGCTGTAAAGCCTGGTGATACAAGGCTTTAGCCGGGCATTTGGGCTATAAAGCCTGGTGTCACCAGGCGTTTGGGGGGCGTTTGGCCCATAACGCCAGCCCTGGCCAGGCGTTAGCAAAGCGTTTGGCATGTAACGCCTGGTCCCTGATCCGGCCCAGTCCGAGTTTTGAAGGTTTTAAGTGTTTCCCGGTTTGACTAGAAGTATCCTACACATTTAGGGTTTGTCCCAAAACATATGAATAGACCCAAAAACACAACTTTGAAGGGGGATATTGGACGTGGAGGAACACACACCACTCTTCTCTTCCTTTAATTTCATAGTTTATTAGTTCTAGAGTTTTGGGTGTTACATGAACGTTGTAGTTTGAAGTTTGAATTTTTCTTATTATTTTATCATATTGGTTTATTTATTCAATCTTGCGCTTAATTATTTGATTTCTTGATCACCAATTGAATACTATCTACGAATCCAGGATTGAACTCGGGAGAGGGAATTCTAGATTGCATATAAGATTGGGTAGATCAAGATCTTAACCCTTCAGGGGAGCAGATTTGCGGTTAGGATAGGAATATACCTAATCGCCTTGCTTGGTTATTATACAGGAATTATTAATGCGTTCTTGTTAATCCTAATTTCATAGGAATATAGGCGTTAGGTTAGCTTGAATAGGCGAGTTGTACTTCGGGAGAAGGCTACGAGCAATATTAACCTCGTCAATCAATAAACCAGATAAATTAATTACACGATTTAAGTGGAAACTCAACAGGATTGTTTTCTAACCCATAGCTCTAGAATATCGGCTCTTATTGAATTCGTGTCTAATTTTGCCAATTTGTTTCTTTAATTTCATAGTTTACTATTCTAGATTAATTTTAGTTAAATATTCATACTTTAGTATTCGCTTGAATAGATTAATTTTTTGGGTTTAATTTAGTTGATAGTTAATCACAAGTACCTATGGGTACGATATCTGGACTTACAATCCTATATTACTTGTCGACCACGTATACTTGTGTGTGCGTTTGGGACCAATAGTTACCATGTTCTGTTACTCAATAAGTGTTTCTCCCTTTTTTTACCCTAGCATGTTCTTCCCGTAATTGTATTTGACTGTTTACTTCCTGCCATTATTTCTATTATATATTATTGAATTGCACAGGTGTTTATTGTTTGTCATGTCCTAGCCTCGTCACTACTTCGCCGAGGTTAGGCTCGGCACTTACTCAGTACATGGGGTCGGTTGTACTGATGCTACACCTGCACTTCTTTATGTTGTGCAGATTACGGTACCAGACCCGGTGGACAGTGATCGAGGGAGTGTCCTTCAGCCCATAGGCGACACTGAAGTAGTCCTGCAGGCGTTCACAGGCCTTGGCATCACCCCCTATCTCATTCCTCTTTATTTCTGTCTTCTCTTGTATTTTCGAGAAAGTTGCATTGTTTTGTTCAGACTTTATTTGTAGTAAAAATCATAGATTGTTCGTGAATTTGTGACACCGGTCTTGGGGGTATGTTTAAGTAGATTTTTCGAGAATTATTTATTTAAGCTATTGAATTTCTTACCTTCCGTATTTCTCTTATTTAAGTATTTTATATGTCACTTATAAAAATGTTAAACAACAAAGGGATAAATCAGAATAGCTGGAAATGTTGGCTTGTCTAGCGAGTTTAATGTTAGAGGCCATCACGACCTGGAGGTGGGATTTTCGGGTCGTGACACCTCGAATCAAGAGAACGAGAGCAACACACAAGTGAATTCTCACAATCACAATACATGCAAATCCTTAAGTAGTAGTCTAGAGCACCATAATCCTTCCGGGATCCGCCTACACCTGACAGGCCATAATACTTGAATTATTCCAAATAAAATCCATTAGGGCGGCCGACAAGCCTCGCACGCACCGGCACAAACCTCATGCATAACTTAATCACATTGAGGGAACTGATCACTACCGTACATGTGCCATTTCAACCATGGCTAACCAGTTTACCTTATTTTAATCATCCTTAATTGCCTTAGAAATAATAGTAACCCCATTCAACTTATAGAAAACTCAATCCTCACTCATCCCGCGTGGCCTTGATTCACAAGAGCATGCTGTCTAAACCCGAAAATCGTCTCATACTCTTCTGATAATCTTTCTACAATCTGAAGTTTATTTCTCTCACTCCTCCAATACTCTTCTGCACGCTGGAAATAACATAGAACACTCCAACCATTTTCCCTTTCTCAGAAATTACGCTGCAGAAGCTCGATTCTTAATCATACTGCTGCATGAAACCCTTAAACATCGTATTCTTAACTTCAAATTCATTAGGACCACTATTGAGAGTCACCCACTCTGACTGGCCCTGAATACAATCACCTCCAAGGCTCTTCTAGCACATGAACACCTTCTCAATAAAGTACGTGAATGAGTCACTACCCTTACAACTCGTCTATGCATTAAGCATGAATTCTAAATCTTCCGAAGCCTAACCCTGGTCCAATAGGGACAACTTTTGCACACATTTATCAAATCCCATACACAATTACCATTTTACTCATTTCCCCTTAGCTGTAATAACTTGCCAATACGCCGATAATCCGTGACCCCATGAGAATATAATCCTGCAACCCAATTACAGGTAGTGGAACTCTCCCACTTAGCGTGAAGCTACTCCTTGCACCACTCTAGACCCCACCGAAATTCTTTCTTCTTTGTTGACATGATCTTGCCCAACCAATCTGTCAAATCCTCCTAAATTCTTCTGTTAGCACTCCCTTAATACTCAAATTCTATAGCATCATTCATATATTCGGCCTCCTACCGAATAACCACTAAAATTTCTCGCAGAAACTTCCTACTGCACGACCGCTAACCTGCTCACAGGAGTTAACCCACTTGTGGAAATTACATCTAACACCTTCCAACGACGTTGTACTGCACACTCTCTACAACATCAATACCCCATCCTAAGTATGTTCTCATTCACCAACTTTACCAATCCGTCCGCTCCTCATGGACATCTACTAAATGCGCTACAATATTTTCTAATTCACCACTATGTTGTCGCTCTCCCACTTTGGTCAAACTCCCCTTCTACGTGACTACTCGACTTTCGCTTATTACACCTGGCCTCCTAGAAATAGAACCACTACCTAGCACTTCTCACATATCTTCCTTCATCGTATGCTGCCCAGTTGTTGCCTTAATTCAATATCATTCTCTGTAGCACTTAAACCAGCAGATCACCACAACCTTGAGCCTTCCCGAAGATCATCTTTATCGAGCCGCATTCATTAGAAATACTTATTCAATACTGAAGCACCGCACACCACGATCTCTGACAGCTGCTTCTTCGATACTTCTTCATAATACTCTGGCCCCATGCAACCGAAGAAGCTATAGCACCGGCAAACATAACACATTCTATTCGATCAAAGACAGCGATATCACAACACAAGTGAATACTCCACCTCACTTGAAAGTACTAAACCTTACTACTCTTTCAACCCAAATTTGAACATTCATAGTTCAATTGTCTTTCCTCCGCCGGAGCTAAAATATTAGAATCTCCAAATCATGCTCTGAGAAGACCTCCCTTCAAGTCATTCATTGTCCCAGCACATGGGCAAGCTTCCTACCATCACATCAATACTGTGCGATAACCAATCATAAGCATCAGGACAACATAAGCATAGCCTCAAAGCTCTCGAAAATACAATTATGGAGCTGAAACTACATAATACCCTTCCGCAGAGTAACGATAATAGCCCCAATCAACTTCATAGGGAAAAACATCCCCCACCCCATCTGAGGTACCATTACAATTCCTCAATCCCCAATTTATAGCAAGCACTTCGCGAAGCGTAAGATTGAGTAAGAAGAAATGTAGGCATAAGCCTCAAAGGAATCAAATCGCACGATGAGGAATCAAGAACGGAAGTAATTCTAACAGCTTTGTAGCCTCTCGAAGATAAGTACAGATGTCTCCATACCGATCTGCAAGACTCTACTAGACTTGCTCATGACTCGTGAAACCTAAGGGAACCTAGTGCTCTGATACCACGTTTTCAAGACCCAAAATCCATAGGGTCGTGATGGCGGACACCATTGTCATGCAAGACACCTGTTTTAATATTTGGAAATCATTACTTTTCATTTCGTTACATAATAATAATCGAATAAAAATCCGCTAAGTAAATGCGGTAGATTAACAATCCCGTTTAATAAGGACATCCCAAACACATCCCAAAACCCGGTGTCACAAGTGCATGAGAAAATTTCTAAGAATTAAACAGATACTACAATGTTTGTCCGAAATACAACTGGACAAGGAATTTTAAATGAAAATAAATACATATGAGGGAGACTCTATCAGCTACGGATTGCCTTCGGATGATGCAACTCGCCTAAGTCTCCGAGTCAGCAACATCGTTATGTCAAGTAGATCCACTAGCTATGAATGTACCTGTGCAATAAAAATGCACATCAAGTGTAGCATGAGTACGAAAATAACAGGTACTGAGTAAATATCCCGCCTAACCTCAGAGAGGTAGTGACAAGGGGTCGACTTTGACACTTGCTAGAGGTCAATACAATATAATCAAGAAATGATATCAACATGGGCATTAACATCAAATAACAAATAATTACATGAAAGAACAATTGTTTCCATGAATTATAAATTCTCCAGTTGTAACGACCTGGCCGGTCGTTCTGTGAGATTTACCCCGTTTCCCCTATTTCTGCATTTGTTATATATCACTATCCTATTTTTGTTGTGTTGGATCAGTTGGTTTGGGTCCGGAGTGGTTATGGTGAGAATTTAGGCATTTAGCCTTTTAAAGTAGCCTAATAGTTGAGAAAGTCAACTGAGAGTTGACTTATTGGTAAATGACCTCGGAATGCGGATTTCATGGCTCGGATAGCTTTGTTAGGTGATTTGGGACTTAGGAGTGTGTTCAGAATATTTTTGTGATGTCCGGTGAAGAATTAAGCTTGAATTGGCGAAAGTTAGTTTTTGGCGATCTTCGGTTGGCAGTGGAAAATAGGCTATCGAGGTCGAAATGGAATTCCAGAAGTTAGAGCAGTTTCTTTATGTCATTTTGGATATGTCTACAAAATTTCAGGTCAATCGGAGGTGTTTTGGCTGGTTTCGGCGTAATTGGAGAAATTTGGATGTTTCAAAGTTCTTAGGCTTGAATTTGATGTAATTTTGGTGTTTTCGCGTTGTTTTTGGTGTTTCTAAGGCTCGACTAAGTTTTAATGATGTTATGGGGTGTGTTGGTAGGTTTGGTTGAGGTCCCGACCTCGGGTGTGTTTCGGGTGGTTAACGGACCAATTCTTGGATTTAAACTTAGCAAATTTTTCTGGTTTTTGTTGCATAGGATTTGTTCATCGTGTTCGCGGGTGGGATGCCACGTTCGCGAACAGTAGTTTGGGGATCTGAGATTTTATTCATCGTGGTCCCCGAGAGGAGGATACGAACACGGAGGTCTGAGTGAAGTAGTCATCGCGTTCGCTTTCAAGGGCATGCGTTCGCGAAGAAGAGTGGGGGTTGGGGACCCCAGGGGTATTGGTCGATGCGTCCGCGTGGATAGGTCGCGTAGGGCTAAGAGAAGAGGGAGCCAGTTTGTGCTTCGCGAATGCGGTCCTAGTGATGTCTTCGCAATGAAGAAAAAAAGAGCTGGGCAGAAAGTTTTTAAGTTCTAATCGGGGATTTTTGGCCATAACTCAATATTCCATTAGAGAGCTCGGGAGAAGGAGCATTTGGACGAGATTTTCAGTGGGATTCTTGTGGTAAGTGTTCTTCAATCATTTTTGGTTTAAATTCATGAATTATCTTGATTTTCACCATGCGATTTGAGGAAATAAGTAGAGAATTTGGGAAAAATAGGAGGAAAGATTTGGAAATTTCTTTTGGTAATTTTAGTGGACAATTGTGGTCTGATTTTGATGTTCTTAGTATGTACGGACTCGTGGGAGGATAAGTGTTCCTGTGATGTAATTTTTATCGGATTCCGAGACGTGGGCCCGGGGCTCGGGTTTTGCCAAATTTCGAGATTCTTGTATAAATTGATAATTTTCGATTGGGTTGTGTTCCTTGAGTATATGTTAATGATGTTGAACTGGTTTTGGCTAGATTCGGAAAAATCGGGAGCCAATTTGAGGGGCAAAAGCATAGCGGACTAGTGTTGTGGCCCGGTAGAGGTAAGTAATGGTTATAAATCTTTTCTTGAGGGTATGGAACCCCGGACTGCATATTTTCTCACTGATTTTGGTATGGAACACATGTCGGATGACGAGTATGTGGCACGTACTGATTTACTCAAAACCTTATGTTAAACTATGTTCTAATGATTTGTGAAATACTTGGGCTATAAGCCGTGTTTGGGGCCTTGTGCCGATCTGTTTAGGCCCTTTGAGGGCTTTTGACTTCTATTTTTCTCACTATTTGTTGATGATTTTACTCAGCATCATTGTGCATACCGATTTTATTTGAAACTCAACCTGATTTACACTACATGAGCATTGATGTTTTCGGGTCGAGTACCCTATTTTACTAATTCGCCTGAGGGGCTTTTCGAGTGGTTCCACCGAGTGTGGTCGAGGGCCAAGAGTGATGGTGAGGTGCTGAGTGATATTAGCGCTTGGGCTGAAGGAGGCCCTCCGGAGTCTGTACACACCCCAAGTGAGCGCACCGAGTGCTTAGTGACGAGTGATTGGGAGGCATGAGTGACTGTGAGGTGCTGAGTGACTGTGAGGTGCTAAGGGATTGTGAGGCATGCCTCAGGGGCTGATTATGAAACATGTTTTTGCCCGAGGGGCTACTTATGATTTTACTGCATTCATGTGCATACGAAATCCTTTGTTTTAAAGTTGTTAAAAAATGTGCATTCTTTAAGGGATTTTTCTTATGAAGTTGATTTTTAAGACATGATGATTTTGTATATCTATGTTATACTATTGGAAAGTAAGGCTGTGTATATTGTGGCTTGATGACATTGATCTTATGCGTTTCCTTGCTACTTAGACTTGATTTATTTTCATTACTACCGAGTTGGCGTACTCACATTACTCCCTGCACCTCTGTGTGCAGATTCAGGAGAAGATATCGAGCATTAGCCTTTATTTCGCAGCGGAGCCGGATCGTGGGATATAGAGGTAGCTGTTCAGCGTCCGCAACATCTCTGTTTTCCCTTCCTGTTGTATTTTGCTTTGATTCAGAGTTTTTGTATTATAATAGTTTATTTTGGCTTATTTCTCTAGATTCTCATAACATGTTGGCTCCGGGTTTTGGGGGTTGGCAGTATTATATAATATTGGCCTATTATTAAGTAAATTTTCTGTATATTTTTATGAAATGCTTGAAACTTGAATGAGATTTTCAAAAGAAATTTCGGAAATGCGGTAGTCGGCTAGCCTAGTTCCACGATAGGCGCCATCACGACCGGTTAGGATTTGAGGTCGTGACACTGGTTTTCCGCCATTTCATTAAGCAGTTTACATTTTTAAGACAATTTGTCAATCCAAGTCATAGATGGTATATATTACATATCATGCGCAGGAAATATCGAGGGTCGAACGGCTCGAACCAACAATAATAAAATGTGCACTGCCGTAGGGTTGAACGGCTCGAACCATACATGCATCTATTCCGCCATGGCGTACGTCCCGCTTCCATGAGAGTAGTTGAAAGGATCACTCTTCTCGTGGAATATATATATCGCGAAGCGGTCACACGTACACATACACATCCAAACAGTCCACCCTGACTATATCGGGAAAAGCAATTACCAATAAATGACAACGCACATGGAAACTGCTTTTTCAATGATATCGAAGCATTTTTGCCTTACAGAGTGGTTCTTTATGCGAGGAAACGCCAAACAGACTGACCTCTGCTAACTACGTTTTATATAGACTGGAAGCTAGAGTGATAGAGAATCCGTTGAAAAGTTTACCTGTATCCAAGGTGGTCGATATAATACACCAATGCAATTCATGTATGGTCAGTTGGTTATTTTTAGTTACAAAATTAACTTTTCTTCTGTTGGTCCTAATACTTTACTGCTATCTATAATACAAATACAGTACAATAATTATAACATTAAATAAGTTTTAAAAACAATCGACTGATTGATGAATATTGTCATGTTTTTATAAATTTTACACATGTGAGATTCCGATAAAAAATTTGCTTTAATGTATGTTATCCTTCTTATTTATTGTTTTTGCTTTTTATGCATTATCCTCTTTACCTTCCCATTCTCTCATTATTCCACCAAATCACTAACGGATCTTTTCTATTAAAGAAAAAGAAGATAAATACCTAATCATCCTCCTAATCTCATTCAAATTTTTGATACTTATTATTTTTTCAAGATCTACAACCATTCAAACAACCTTCAATTTAGCCATATAAACTCAAGAAATACAACATACAATGAAAATGATTCAAAATAACACAAAACATAACAACACCACAAAGAGGAGCAGTTTTTAAACATCAGGTTTATTCCTAAACTATACATTATTCTTTTATTGTTCTACACAAATCACATTCCTTTGCACAAATAGATATTGTCTTTAAAGTAGCATAAAAGTTTAAGCATATAAAATAATACATTCTTATAGAGATCTATATTAAATATACATTAATAATATATAATTCAACGTATGCTTATATCTGCACAATAAAATATGTCTTACATTATCCAGGTTTTCTACAATGGATAAACATATTAATAGATCAACGGCATCACACATCCTTGAATAATTGTCAAGGTAAATTATTTATGCTAAATTAAATAATTTTATTACTTCACTATTCTTAGCTATATTAAACTTACAATTCATCTTTTGTTACAGATGTAAAAAAACAACCTGAAGCTTCCATAGATTGAGATGTATACAAGAATCACATAAATGCGGATAGAATATTTGAAGTATGAACAAGTACAACTTAGAAACGAATTATATAAAGGAGTATTACCAGATAAATCATGCAAAGAATGACTATCTGTTTATTCGAATATTATGTTATTGCATTCACAAAATTTAAGTTTACATTATTACAAATAAATGTTATTTACCCCCATTTATTTGACGCTGAAATTGATGGACTTCGTTTTTCATTTTCACCATATTTAATATTCAAGGTGGGAAAATGATTACAAAAATATAACATATTTTAACGATCGCGCGAAGCACGGTCAAATTCGTTTTAAAATAGTATAGATTAGAAAAGTGTGATTGATCTGTTGTTATTGGCTTGAAATGTGGTTTACATATTTGAATACTAAATCAGTAATTAACATTATATTGTGTTTTTCTTCTGATTTTCATGGAACTTGATCAATGATGGCCGTTAATTAGTGATGTTGATGATCAAGACATTGACAATGATATAGCTTATGGAATTTGAGTACAACTCTTTGTATTAGATTCTACTACCAACAAATTACCATAGTTTTAATATTGAATCAATCATTAAATTCAAATCTTAGCAAATTTGGTTCCGCGCATTACTGATACTTAAATTTTTCCTAACAAATGAAATATAAAGTCAAAAGAAGGGATAAAACTTTGGAAAATAAGAAACTCTGGAGAGAGATAAAATCATTTACAATATATTTATGGATGAGAAAAAGTGTAGCTAGAATTATAGGATTGTCAAATTTTTATAGAGCAAATAAATAGAATATTTGTTGTTCTAGTCCTTAATTTTAGATCTGAACCATTAATTAGGGACCCATTTAGCCATAGGTTTTGCCAAAATAAATTTGAATTTTATTTACCAAACACATGTTTGGCCATATATTTTAGGGAAATTACCAGCTATGTCCGTTTATAAGTAGCTCATTACAAAAATTGGCAAATTCATAAAATATTACTAATATTAACCAAATATTATTAATATTAGCCAATTAACTGTTTGTAGCAAAAAAAAAGGTCAAATTTTTATTTTCTTTTGAGTGGGTGTTATTTGAATATATTGGGTACATCTTATGGAGCTTGAATATCAGTTTTAGGATGATTTGGTGAAGTTTTGAGGTAGTTTGAATTGAAAATTTAAAGTAAAAAATGAACATGAAAAAAAAAAATGATGTGTGTATCCTACTGTGTATCATTTGTGTATCACATTTGTATCACATATATATCCATGTATATCTGTGTGTGAGATACACGCATGATACATGTTTGATATAGGTGTCGCAGAAGTTTTGAACTTGATTTAACGATTTTGATACAAAACTAGTCCAAATCACCTCCAATCTTCCTCAAATTTTGTATCTTGACTTATCTATATGTTTTCAATGATTTCAACTATACCCATTGAAAAATCTTTTTTTTTTTTGCTTAAATTTTTGGAATATTTTATATTATTTTATATTTCATCACCTTATTTGCTACCACATCCATGAAATTTCCTTTCCGTCTTACATCTAATGTTGCTAATCACGCTTAGAAATATGGAAGGAGCTTTTTACATGTGATTCTTTGAGAGAAAGAATCTTATTTATTTGGGTTTTCAATTTTTATACGTGCTTGTCAAGTTTTGGTAAGTTTATGATTAATGGCTAGAGGTTGGTAAGTTGAGACTTATTTGGGACATTTGTGTAAGTTTCCCTAGATTTTACCTACATTTTGTCAAAATTCCAAATTCCAAACCCAGCTTGGGCCAAAATATCACTATTAGATTTTTAAAATTAGCCGAAACGTTTGTATTTTATAAAAGAGCTCACCATTTATTATTTTGTAACAATATTGCGTTGTCTTCTCGATCATCTGATAGTGTATCATGTAGTTCATTATAAAAATGATAATTTTGTATCAAATTTACTTATGCTCAAGACTATGGTTTGCGATAATATAATGAATGTTATTGAAAGTGGTATTATTGGGTATTTGTAATAGTATTTAGAACTTGTGGGTATAAATCATTTTTCATATTTTTCCAAAATAAATTTGAAAAATATATTTTAAAAATTGATCTCCAAACACACGTTAATCTTAAAACCAAACTTCACCCAAATCAAAGTTTTCGTAACAAATTTGGTACTATATCACCAAACGCTAGCTAGATCTGAACCATTAATTTTAAAATATGAAATATGTCCTCCATCAAGTGGGAAATGGAGAAAACGGGAATGGAGAGGAGCTGCACCCAATTTGGAACATTAAAAAGCAAGCCCTGATCGCAAGTCCCTCGGACCCTCCCGTTGTGCCGCATTCGGACCTAAAGTATTCTCCTCTCTCTCTCTCTCTCTCTCTGTAGTAATATAATAGTAATTGTTTAATGATGTGTGTGTCTGTATATATTATTGTTTTTGTATGGTCAAATGCTTTGTTTACTGAAGTTTTCTTGCCTCATAAGTGTGTCTTTTTGGCCCCTTTTTTATAGTTTTTAGTTTTGTTGTCTAGTTCATGTTGGTTGTAACATCAATTTCTTAACATTACAGAATTTGTTTGTGTTGGTAGGTTACAGTTGCTGTCTTCTTTACTGCTTAAAGGAATTAATGAAGATTGAAGTATAAAGTGTTGAAGTTTACGGATGAAATTGTCTAGTAACTATATATATGTTTGAACTTTTTTATTTTCTGGACTTTATGTTTAAATCTGTAAAATTATTTATATAGTTAAAATTTTAAGTTTATTGGGTGGTTTAATTTGCTACAATTTTCATTTTTAGACTTTTTAAATTTTAGTAACAGAGTTAAATGTATAAATCATTTAGTTAAAGAAAGATTCAAAAGTAAGTTTTTCAGGGCTTTGCTAACAAGATTAGTGCAATTAATTAAGTTTTAGGGCTTTGCTAATATTGTGAAGATTAGTGCAATCGATCTGTACGTTTCTATGTTCAACCCCATGAGAAACTGATTCATGTTCTTGTTGTTGCATCAGTTCCTTTGCAGTTCCATATGGGCATTGTGCATTGGATTGTAACCTGTTAATTCATAGCATAATGCCTTCAACTTGGTTTAGTATGCAGTAATTGTCATTCCTTCTTGATTTAGAAGAGCAAGTCCCCATTGGATTTGATGAACCATAAGAGCATTTTGTTGTCCAAATCTTTCTTTCAAACCGAGACATATTACCCTAGCTGTGTCAATATAGGTAACATTCCCACGCACAGTTTTATCCGGGGAATACAAATTTCAAGCGATCACCTATCAAGTTACACTTCTCACAAGTGTGTAGATGTGGTTTTGCTTCTTCAGGCTTCTCCATAGTATTATGGCTTGTACAACAATTCTCATTGCCCTGGCTCATCCATTATAGTTCTCCCCATCCATAGCTGTAGGCACCAATGCCTTCCAGGGTTATCTGAAGGAGCAAGATAGTAAGGTAGTTCGAATAAATGGAAAGATTAACTTTATTTTCTACTGCCATGTTTTGTTGCTGTGCTACCATGAAGAGAATGTGAATATTGAAGAAACAATGGCAGAGAAGAAGACTTATTCACTATATTTAGTTACAGCATGCACACAACGCTTATAATAAAGTGAAGCTGAGCCAAAAACAATTGGAGTTTGTGACATGCTTGAACTCTATGTGATCATCTAAATCTACTAGTACATATCTCTAGGAATGTTGGACTCGTGTCTAAAAGTGTGTATATATATACACACTAATCAAATACAGTATAATTTTATCATCTAATTGGGGCTTAATGACTTAATAGTATAAGCTTGTTTGCTACATTTTGTCGATATCTACTCCAATAATGGATCACTCTATTTGTTGGGTTTTCATTACTAGGGTTTCCTGAGTTTTATACCAGGTTCTACTTTCTTAATCATTTACAGAAATCATGGCTTATTGGAACCCGAAAAGCATGCGGACACTGAAGGATGATTTGTGCTATGGGGAGGCGTTTCTATGCTTTTTAGATGATGGTTCGAACTATGTGCTCAAAAGGTACATGCTGAGTGATGAAGAAGAGGAGACTGAGGAGGAGTGGCAGAAACTCCTAAAGTTCAGGGATATGGAACACCCCAGCTTAGTGAGGTTCTAGTTACTTACGACTATTATTATTATTATTATAGTTACAGTGTTGCTACTATTACTTTTACTGCTAATATTCTTCTATTAATACAATTATATTGTTATTATTGTTAATTTGTTATAACAATAGTGACAATTAATTGTTACGACCATAATATTATTACTGTTATTTTTGGAACTTCATACTTTCCCGCTTTCTTATTTAACATTCTCCTTAATGAGTAGAGTACTGGATATGAAAAGGGATGGGCTTTTCACTACTATTGCTCATGAGTATCAAGAGTCACATCTTGGCCTGTTTCTGCCATGTATGGAGATGAGAATGACAAAGGTCTGAAGAAAACTTTTCCTTAGTTGATATCATCTTATTTTTCTTCCTGTTTCATGAGTGTTATTTTTTTTTTTTTTTTTTTTTTTTTTTNAACATTACCACTCTATAAATCTTGAGCATGGGGATCTGCGCCCGCAATCAGTATTGGTGTATGCAGACCAAGGATTAGTAAAGATTGCTAATTACAAATTGGCCTTTTTGACTGGGCACTCCAAGGGAAATAAGGTAATTAAGTTTCTAACTTGTTAAAATTATGTTTAAAGGAGGATTTAGTTCTTATCTATTCATCATATTCTAGTACAATGACAATGATATGATGATATTAATGAAAGGCACTCTTTGTTTTAACAATTCTAAGGTGCCTCATCCTATTCATTCTAGATTCACAAGTATTTTTATTGCCTATAGCATGTGAATAGATTCCCATGTAATTGAAGATCCATAGCGCTAGTTGCTTCATGATCTTCAAATAGTTGTTTCATCGATCTTGTAATGCTAGAACTTAGAAACTTTCTTTTGTAAATCTTGTCACATTAACACTTCCCTTGTTAACACCAAAGAGTAAAGGAATTTAGAGCAAGCTAACAATGGAAACAAATTTTCTTCTTAACTTTTGTCAGTTTTATCCCCCAACTAAATGATGGTGGAGATAGATTGTCCCGATCCATAAAGAAGCCAAAAGGAAAGAAATTTTTGTAAACTTGCTGAAGTTTATAATCCACCAGGATTTGAATCTTTTACATTTATTTTTGAATTCTTTGTCTGTCTTAATTATATTCTTTCAGATTTGTAGGTTTGTTTAAGTTTCTAAATACCCTTACTTTCACTTTTTCTAGCTACTTTTGTGTATAAACCTTTCCTAAGCGATAACCATCTAGAAGGAGCTGGAACTTTATT
This sequence comes from Nicotiana knightiana, assembly GCA_005239525.1. NCBI lineage: Eukaryota > Viridiplantae > Streptophyta > Magnoliopsida > Solanales > Solanaceae > Nicotiana > Nicotiana knightiana. The sequence continues at coordinate 16,051 of ML403516.1, forward strand.
GTAGATCAATTATGTTTCTTCGCTTTCTTCATTTGTCATTCAATTTCCTTTTTTTCTTAAGCATCTGGTGTTTTTATGTGATTGTCCGTTTGAGATATAAAAACTTCCTTTATAGGAGCATGATGGCTGTTATAGGGCACCTGAGATTTTGTACAGCCACCCTGCGATTGATCACCAAGCAGCGGACATGTGGGCTGTGGGTTGCTTATTTGCAGAGTTGGTTAAGGGCCAACCACTGTTTGACGGACCTAGCATCGTGGATCGCGTCGACTCCATTCATAGGTAGCTAATGGTAATTTTTGGTGAACAAAAAATGGTGTTATGAAATCTAACTTTTATAATTGTAGGTTGTTGGGTCAACCAAGTGATGAACTGGTGATTGATTCTTCACTGTATAATTTCTTAGAGAAGTTTCCAAAATATACTCCCAAGGTGATAAAGTGTAAATTAGCAAATCCTTTCAAGCTTCATAGATTAGGAATAAGTTGCTTTTTTCTTTTTCTTTTTCTCACTCTATCCTTGTTTGTGATGTAGGATTTAGCTGAAGAGTTCCCAGAATTGGATGATAGGGGCATTGACCTTCTCTCAGTAAGTTTGCTTTTTGTTCTCTTCTTACAGTTACTCTTTGGTGTTTTTGATCCACTTCATCTGATTTAGCATAAGCTATAGTTGTGCATACATAACACACGCATACAGATTTGATTTATAGTTCTTTTTTTCTCTTCTTGTTGTTGGCCTTACAGAAGTTGCTTTGTTTGGATTGGAAGGAGCGGATAACCTCTGCAGAAGCAGTCAACCATCCCTATTTTTCTGATTGACATTATGCAAAAATGTTGCCGTTGCCAAGACAAGATACAATGGATGTAATTGTGATACATTAGTTTATATAACTGAATGAAATAGTGACTGGAAAAACTAGAAACTGCTATAAGTAGAGTTTTCTAGATATTTTGGTGCTCGAAGTAAAACATGCATATTTTGAGTTAAACTGAATGTGATTGTGTGTTATTGTGGTTATCGTGGTGTTTCTTGATGCTCTGTGCCAATGTGAATTGGATGCTTTTTTGTAGTCTTTCTGTAATATTTGGCCTTTGATGGAGAGAAATAATCTCGATACTTTAGTTTGCTATATATAATTGAAAGAAACCTTATAAAAAACAAAAATTTGAAGAAATGATAGCTGGGAAAACTACTAATGTCTGTAAGTAGAATTTGGAAGATCTCCGAGTGCAACTCATGCATATTTTGGGTGTCTTGTTAGGTGGTGTTCTTTTATGCTATGTGCCAGAGTGAATTTGATGCCTTCTTGTCGAAGCTCTATGTTATGCCAGTGGCCTTGAGCTGCTTCCAGACGGCTGGGGTCTTGATGGGGCTGTACTATGTTTATTGCGTAAATGCAGATCACAGTTTTAGGGAAAAAAGCATTATCTTCCTGCCGACTTCATCAAAAAAGGATATGAATAAGAGCAGGAAGAATAGCCTCGGACATGGGTGCATGACCCTACACGATAGAAACTAGATAGGCTCGACTTGTACCAAAATCTTTAACCCTGAAGAGTGAGTAGTTTGATGGGGAAAGTATGTGAGTAGTTCTTATCTGTTCGTCTCAATGCTCCCAATTTAGCAAAGCTGAACTGAAGTTGAAATTGACTACTACACGCATTGCTATGGGAATTCCTTAGTTCATAAGGATAGAGAAATAAAGTCCACGCACATAACGCAAAACTATACGCATACAGATAATTGTTTCCTTTTTTCTTCTGTTTTTTCATTATACTCTGCAAATACCAATTTCAATTTCACTGAGAAATATGAAACTAACGGAATCTTCTCTGTATTTGAAGCAAAAATGTCATACAACTAACTTTGCCTTTTTTACCCTTTTAAAATAGAGTTCATATTAGACAAAATAGTCATTTAATTATTCTCCTAGCTAATATTTAGGTGTTTGAATCAAATCAAATTCATTATTTTTGACTCTTTCCTTATCCAATTAAGTAAGAAGTCCTTATATTAAAATTTTACCTTTATTGTTTCCCAGGCAGTACCTTAATATACTGTCACGCTATTTCCATCAACTAGATGAAAAGGACTATTTTTGGGAAGAAAATGTTTATTATAGAATTTGACTTTAAGAAATAGGAATTAGCTTTCAAATTCGTGTCATAGCTAGTAGGATTTATCACAAACCTATAGCTAAATTCTACTTAGCAATGAATATTTGCCTTTTAACATATTCAGTCACCTGCAACCACAAGTTACATTTCTGTTTTAGTTCAATTGCGTTAAAAGAATTAATTCAAATAAAACTTATGCAGCAGAAAAAATTATGTCAAAAAAGGGCTTGGTAAAATCATCCCTGGCAGTAGATTCAAGTCCACAACAGTGTATTACCATTTTCCTAAAAAATCGAGCAATACACATTCCTAATGTTCTACCTCTAATCAATGGATTAATGCAAAAATAATTTGCATCATTTCTCGACTTCCTTGTCGACACAATATTCGACAGACTCTTGAAAGAATTAATAAAACAGTAGTTCAATTCCATCTTTATATTGATGTAGGTCGAATCTGGCATGCTAGTTCCAACCATTGTCTATTTATCAACAAAATGAGATAGCTTCATCCTTAAATCAATTCAAGGCTTCCCATCAAACATCAAAGCTTCACGAGACATCAATCAATATAGCTTGATGGAGAAATATATCAAACATGGAAAAAAGTTTCTCGACCACATATAGAACAATGTAACTGTGAAATAGATTTCAAAACGAACTGGACCGGAAAAGTTCAATAGCAGGAAAAACATGAAATGATACAAAGATCTTGTTCATAACTAAGAAAGCTACTAAACAAACTAATAAGACCGTTTTTAGTTTCTCCAAATGCTACATATGCAAACACCTTATGCTGTTTTCTTCTTCGTAAGCACTATCTTGATCTTATTTCCAGACAACTGTGTTGTTACATCTCGTGTTTTTCGTACGTTAAAGTTTCATCTTCAGTAAATTGACGTAGACTCGGGGATGAGATTTTTTTGAGATTATATGCATTATGCTATTTCAAACACATGATGAGTAAATTCGTGAAGGAGAGAAGGTAAGAAAATAGAAGAAAATGAGTTTCGTTGAAGGTTGTCGATTTGGGATAAAATATGGTCCAAGTGATAATACCCGATATTTATGGACTACCACCATACAAGGTACCGTATGACCATGATAGTATGATGTATAAAGAAAAAAATTCATGTCCCGAAATTTACGTATATTTTTCCTAGTCTTGTAAGTACAATACTCAATCAGATTATCTTTGACTCCCAGTTGCTTTTAGTTATTATATTATCAGTTTAGTTTCAGCTTTCAGTTATATTATTGCCTTGCATACTCGGTACACTATCTCGTACTGACGTCCTTTTTTTCTGGGGACAATCCATTTCATGCGTGGAGGTTCAGAGAGACAGACAGGTAGACCTCCTTAGTAGGTGTTGCCTGAGTTCAGCTTTATCGGTAAGCTCCACATGCTTCGGAGTTGCCGTGTCTAGAGTTTTGTGTACATCCTATATATATATATATGTATATATATATATATATATGTATATATATATATATATGTATATATATATATATATATATATATAGGTAATGGGTAGGTCGGGGCCGTATTCCGATCATAGTACATCCAGCAGTAGAGGCTTGTAGACATATCCTGTCAGTTAGTGAAGTATGTTTAGCTTGTAGGCCTTGTATATATATTTTGTTGGCTTACCAGTTGTAGTAGTTATGACAGCCTTGCCGGCCAACTTTATATTGACATTTAGTCAGCTTTAGTTTCTATTCAGTTTTATATTTTGCTTCGCAAATTGTCTTGCAATGTGGCCCCTGACAAAGTATGACATTATACGTCCAGAGTCCCTTAGTCGCATGTTAGTACACAAGGATAGATGAGGAAATCGGGTGCCAGTCTCGCCCCCAGGCTCGGGGCTTGACAAAAAGTGGTATCATAACAGTTCTGTCCTAGGGAGTCTACAAGCCGTGTCTAGTAGGGTCTTGTTTATAGATGTGTGGTGCACCACATTATATAAGCAGGGGAGTACATGGCATTTAGGAGTTGGTTACCTTTCTTTCAAATCTAAATCGTGCTGTAAACTATGTTATAGGAAATTTGAGTTAAACTTAAGCATTGGCATTTGCATGCACAGATGACGGTAACTAGGAAGACTACAACTAGCTAGAGGAAAGGTATAGCAGTAGGTGAGGGGACTAGCAGGGTACCCCTAGTAGATGGGGCCCAATCTGAGGCCTAGGGAGAGACCTCTACCCAGCCATTACCGGCTCCTCCGCCACTTGAGGAGATTCCTAGGGATACCTCACATCCAGTTCCCCCTTCGCTTCTATCATATCAGGACTTGCGGAGTGCGGTGCATTTGTTGACACAATTGGTAACTACCCAGCAATAGGCTAGGGCATCCACTAGGGGAGGACCTTCTGAGAGGTCTGGGAGTTCAAGGGTCCGACAGTTTATTGCTTTGAGTCCCCCTGAGTTCACGGGGACAGATCAGAGGAAGGACCCGCAAGATTTCATAGACCAGCTTCATAGGATCTTTCGGGTTATGCATGGCACGGAGAAAGAGGCAGTTGAGCTAGCAATTTTTCGACTCCGATATATAGGCATCCTTTGGTACGAGGGATGGGAAAGGTCCAGGGGACGTGATGCACCTCCAGTTATTTGGGAGAATTTTTCAGATGCCTTCCTTGACCAGTACCTACCGCGGGAGATCTGACAGGCTCGAGTCGATCAGTTTCTAGCCCTCAAGCAGGGAAATATGAGTGTTCGAGAGTACAGTCTCCGCTTTGACTCATTGGCCGGATATGCACCATCCATAGTTGCTACTATGCGGGACACGATCCACAGGTTTATAGAAGGGTTGGCCACAGAGTTGACAGAGGCATGTGCCACCACTGCATTGCAGTATAGTATGGATAACTTCCGAATTCAGGCATTTTCCCAGAATATAGAAAGGGGTAGGCGTCAGCAGCAGGGTACGGAGAGGACTAAGTCAGGGCAACATAAGAGGATGAGATTTGCCAGGTCTCAGGAGCAGTCTCAGGGTAGTTATAGCCAACAGTACTTAGAATGGCCACCTAAGCCTTTGCCATCTCAGTTACAGGGTTACATGTATGACCGTTATACTCAGTCAGGACCAGGTGAGAGCTCACAAGCGTCGGGTTTGCAGCGACAATGAGGTTCAGGGCAGACATGGTCATTTCCACCGCGGTGTGACATCTGTGGTAGAGGACATTTGGGCCAATGACGAGCTACTTTCGATGCTTGTTATACATATGGACGTCCAGGGTATATGATGCGAGATTTCCCAAATAGAGATTCTGGGGGTATGGCACAATCAGTGAATTCAGCAATAGGATCATTTATGTCTATGCATCCTTCAGGGTGCGGGTCTCAGTCTTTGGCTGGTAGAGGTCGAGGCAGAGGTAGAGGTTCCAGTTCAGGTGATAAACAAAATCGTAGATATGCTTTAGCATATTGACAGGACCAGGAATCCTCACCAGGCGTTGTGTTAGGTATGTTGACCATTTGCTCTCACGATGCTTATGCCTTAATAGACCCAGGATCTACTTTATCGTGTATTACCCCATTTGTCATGGGGAAGTTTGGTATAGTGCCTGAAATAGTAAGTGATCCTTTTGCAGTATCTACACCGGTTGGAGAATCGATTATTGCTAGACGGGTTTACCGAGGTTGTACGGTGTCAGTTTGTGGTCATCAGACCTCAACCGACCTAGTTGAGCTGGAGATGTTGGATTTTGATGCTATCATGGGCATGGACTGGTTGGCAGCTTGCTATGCCACAGTTGATTGTCGAGCAAAGATATCTAGATTTCATTTTCTGGGTGAGCCAGAACTTGAATGGGTAGGTAATACAGCGACACCCAGAGGTAGGTTTATTTCCTATCTGAAGGCGAGGAAGATGATTGACAAAGGGTGCATCTATCATATGGTGCGAGTTAGGTATGCATATGCGGAGATACCTACACTTCAGCCTATTTCAGTAGTAAAGGAGTACGCAGACGTATTTCTAGATGAACTTCCAGGTATTCCTCCAGAGCGAGAAATTGATTTTGGCATCGATTTGCTTCCAGAAACTCAACTAATATCCATCACTCCGTATAGAATGGCACCTTCCGAATTGAAGAAGTTGTTAAAAGATTTGCTGGAGAAGGGTTTCATCAGGCCTAGTACCTCACCTTGGGGTGCACCGGTACTGTTTATACGCAAGAAAGACGGCTCACTAAGTATGTGTATCGATTATAGGAAACTGAACAAGGTAACTATTAAGAATAAGTATCCACTTCCAAGGATATATGACTTGTTTGACTATTTGCATGGAGCTAGATGCTTTTCAAAGATAGATTTGAGGTCGGGGTACCTCCAGGTCAGAGTTCAGGAGAAAGATATTCCCAAGACAGCTTTCAGGACACTATGGCCGCTTCGAGTTCCTTGTCATGTCCTTCGGGTTGACGGATGCACCTGCCATATTTATGGACTTGATGAATAGCCTATTTCGGCCATATTTAGATTTGTTCGTGATAGTATTTATTGATGATATTATATTTATTGATGATATTCTAGTTTATTCACGTTCAGAGGATGAGCATGCGGACCAACTGCGAGCGGTGCTCCAAACCTTCAGTGATAGTAAATTATATGCTATGTTTTCTAAACGTGAGTTCTGGTTGAAATATATAGCATTCTTGGGGAACATTGTATCCGATAGAGGTATAAAGATAGACAATCAGAAGACTAAGGCTGTGAAATCCTGGCCTAGACCTACCACTTCGACAGAGATTCGTAGCTTTCTTGGCTTAGCAGGATACTACCGGAGGTTCGTAGAGGGTTTTTCTTCCCTTTCGGCACCATTGACAAAGTTGACGCAGAAAGCAACTAAGTTTCAATGGACAGAGGCTTGCTAGCAGAGTTTCCAAGAGCTTAAGAATAGGTTGACCTCAACGCCAGTTCTAGCACTTCCAGAGGGTACATATGGTTATGCCATGTATTGTGATGCCTCAGGTGTCGGGTTAGGATGTGTCCTAATGCAACATGGGAAGGTAATTGCGTATGCTTTAAGGCAGTTAAGGAAGCAAGAATGGAATTATCCGAACCATGACCTCGAGTTAGATGCATTTGTCCATGCACTTAAGAAATGGCGGCATTATTTATATGGTTTTCATATTGATGTATTCACAGATCATAGAAGCCTGCAATATATCTTCAAGCAAAAAGAGTTGAATTTGCGACAGAGGCGATGGCTTGAGTTATTAAAAGATTACGATGTTAACATTCTTTACCATCTAGGGAAAGCTAATGTGGTAGCAGATGCCTTAAATCGCCGATCCATGTGTAGCTTAGAACATGTAGAGGCCGATAAAAGACAATTAACTAGAGAGATTAATCAATTGTCTTGTTTGGGGGTTCGGTTAATAGACAATGGCAATGGTGGAGTTGTACTCCAAAATACTGCAAAATCATCCCTCATAACTGAAGTAAAGGAGAGGCAGTACGACGACCCAGAGTTGGTCAAGTTGAGAGAGTGAGTTCCACAACAGAAGAAGCCATTGTTAGAGCTCAAGGGAGATGGGGTTCTCAGATACAGGTGTTACATCCCTTACCTTAGCATTAGGATGTGCCGTAGTAAATCCACATGAGTTTGAAGGGATTATTTCTATTACGAGGTTATAGAGGGTTTAAGACATTATTATTATGAGACCTTGTAAGTTTAAAACCTTGATAACATTAGATATTATGTTAGTGTGGTATTTCTTTTAAGTGAAGTATTTTAGTAAAAATTTTATAAGTATAATTTTGGAGAGTTACCATTACTATTTTCGGATATGATAAATTATACACATAATATAAGAAAGTTTATGAGATTTTCTTTATTGTAAAGATAGAAATTATTTCTCACAAGAAAAGAAGGTTATCTTTTTACCATTTTAAGAATTAAGCATACGAAAATTTGTACTCTTATATGGGATTAGGAAAATTACAAGTTGAGAAAAAATATATACTTTTTTACGTGGATATTGTAATGAAGTAATTGTGTATGTACTAATTTTATATGGTACGACATGACCATGTTAGTGAGGTGTATAAAGTGTATTAAAGACTAAGTAGAATTGTAAGTAATTTGAGATAATACTTAATTATGAGAATATTTGATTAGTTACCGGGTAGCGGGATATTACCTAATTGATTATTAGATAAAGTTTAAATCCCCCAACAAGGGGTTACGTGGCAGCCATATAAGATTAATTAAGATGTCTCTTAAAGTCATATTATTATGTGGCAAAGCCTTACGAACGTGATTCATCCCTTTCGAAAAGGAAGTGTTATATTCATTTGAAGCACTGACTATGGATACACTCATTCTATTCTTGTTCAGCTACGCCAACTACTCTGAAGAGTAAAAGGAAGAAAAAGGTATTCAAGTTTTGGCAATTTCATTTCTATTTCTACCACAATTGAAAACGTGATAGTGATAATGGTGAACGGATTATGCGCGATTGTATAAACTGGTTTTGGTGTGCGAAAGGAAAAAGGTGAACAGTAGGTGTGATTGAATCATGAATACGATAAACTCGAGACTTCTTTTTTCTAATTCAAAGCTTTAACGTGAGATTTTGCAATTATAAGGGAGTATGGTGAAATTGTCACGATTCAAATTTCCCTCCGTTGGGTATTATGATGACACCTAGTTTAGGGACTAGGTAAGCCTAACAATTACTGAATAATAACAATAATAAAATAAGGCTAACAATCTCGATATAAAATCTCAACAGAATAAACAAATTTTCCCAAAACCGGCAGTACAAGTCATAAGCTCTACGAAATCTTTCTATCAAATCTAAGTACAACTGTCTAGGAATAAGTAAGTACAGTTGAATAGAAATAAAACAGGAAGCTGACTCTGAAGCTTGCGAACGCAGCAGCAGGTTACCTTGAGTCTCCTCAGCAACGATCTGCGCAGCTACCAACAACTATAACATGAAGCTGCACACAAAAATGTGCAGAAGTGTAGTATGAGCACACCACAACGATGCCCAATAAGTATCAAGACTAACCTCGGTGTAGTAGTGACGAGAAATATTCCGGACACCCACTGGTCTAATAGATAAAAGACATAGCAGTAATGACCGTGACAAAATATTTATCTGAAATCTTTGAGTATAATTAACGGCAGGAAAATAATAAGCGGAAGGAAGCGCAGTGATTAAAGCAACTAAATAGTGTGACAAAAATACGCAAAGGGGAAAATACAACACGCAAGCCGAAGTCGAAAATCACAATACCATAAAACACTTGAACTGAGCACCACATCAATTTACTCACATCAAGCAGTAGCAAGTAGGCTCAATAGAAACCAGTCAAATCCTCGAGTAAAAACCTTTAAAGCGTGAGCTTATGTCGAAAACATTTAAAAATACAACCTTTTCAAGATATAGGAAAATCTTCTTTGAAGTATACTTTTTCTGAGTGTATATGTACACATTTTTATAAAAGAATTCGTCAGAACATAGTTCCTTTAAAATATGTTGTATTAAAATATACTCTCCCAATACTCCTCATTCAAATATCATTTGTTCAAATACACTTTCCTAAGTACTGCTCCTTCAAATATCATTTATTCAAATATACTTGCCCAAAATACTGCTCTTTCAAATATCATTTTGTTCAAATATACCTTCAAAATAGGAGTCCTTCGGAACTACGTTTCTCGGAGATAATTGCCTTTCAACTATACATTTCAATTTAACTATATGTGCATACATGTATACTTTTCAATCCAAATCTCCTCAATGATAAACCACCGGAACTCAGTCTGTAACTCAATAGATAATCATGCAATGCAATGCAAGGGAAAGTCTCAGGTCATAGCCCACAATCCCAATGTAAATATGCAATGCAATGCAAGGGAAAGTCTCAGGTCATAGCCCGCAGTCCCAATATAAATATGCAATGAAATGCAAGGGAAAGTCTCAGCTCATAGCCCGCAGTCCCAATGTAAATATGCAATGCAATGCAAGCGAAAGTTTCAGGTCATAGCCTGCAGTCCCAATATAAATATGCAATGCAATGCAAAGGGAAAGTCTCAGGTCATAGCCCGCAGTCCCAATGTAAATATGCAATGCAATGCAAGGGAAAGTCTCAGGTCATAGCCCGCAGTCCCAATGTAAATATGCAATGCAATGCAAGGGAAAGTCCCATGTCATAGCCTGCAGTCCCAATGTAAATATGCAATGCAATGCAAGGCGCGACGATAAGTTCAACATGAGAACTGCAATCAAAATAGTGGCAAAACTCACTAATAAGAAGAAGTCACTTAAGGGAGAAACCAAGTATCAATGAATAATGTAACGGGGAGGAAACCTAACAATTACAGCAACAATTCACAATACTCAAGTCAATAAATAGAGAACCAATCATCCCGGCAAGGGAAACAGCTATAACCAATCTCGGCTAACAGTTTGTTTCAGGGAATAAACTCAGCTTAAGCAAATATTCAATATTAAGAGGCACCAAGGAAACACCGCCAATACGAGTGATGGCTAACTATACCTAAGTAACATTTAAGGTGAATCATGTAAATCATCATATACGACTCACGGTCATGCTTGACACAAAACTATAGGTATTTCAATTCCTGATAAACAATTATACGACTCGATGATACTAATTCTAATCAATTAGGAAATTTGTGAAGAAATATTAGCATAGTGATAGAAGAGGGAAAATATTCAGCTAAGTCAAATTATGATCAAATAATCAACAAGAGGAATCGAAGTCAAGGAAATCTAATTCTAACAGAGGAGGATGAAGCTAGTAATAAGAAACTCAACCAAAATAGCTACCACTTCATACTCCGGAGATATAGGGACCTAAGAATCCTAAAAGGCCAACCTATTTGCAAATAATTCTGAGTACGCACTCGTCACCTCGCGTACACGGGTTACAATCAACATAGAAGACTCAAATACTAAGGGGTAGTTCCCTCACACAAGATTAGGCAAGATACTTACCTCAAAGACGACAACCGGTACTTGAAAATCAACTTCTCGGGCGGAAAGACCTCCAGACGGCTCAAATCAACTAAAAAGACTTCAAAATGCACATAAAACATATAAGGGACTATTCAAAACGATAAAGTTTCAATCTTTACTAAGTTATAAAAATCGACCCCCGGGCCCGCACCTCGAAACCCGACAAATTTTATCAATTCCGATTACCCACTCCGATACGAGTTCTCATACTAAATTTATCCAAATTCGATGACAATTGGTCATTCAAATCATGACTTTTCAATTTAGAAATTTTCTTTCAAAACCCAAGTTTCTTCAACCCAAAGCACAAATTAAATGATGAAAACAAGAACTAATTCATGAAATATAATTAATTATGGTGGAAGAACACTTACCCATTCGATTATCTTGAAAATAACCAAAAACCGCTCTCCAAACCGAAGTCCAAAGTCCAAAATATGAAGAAAATGGCTAATCCCTCGTTTATATGAATCTTCCAGGACTTCCGCATTTGCGAGATCGCAAGTGCGCAACTCTAACCGCACCTACGCTCCAGCCCGCACCTACACCCCAAAGATTGCTCTCGCGGAACCGCACCTGCACCCCAAAGATCCGCACCTGCGAAGGCTGCCCAGTGCCCAGTCCACCCAGCTCGCACTTGCACACTATTTCCGCACCTGCGAGACTCGCACCTGCGGTTCCCCATCCGCAGGTGCGGCCTCAACAGAACAGCAGCACCAACTGCCTTTTCCAAACTCTAAACTTCCCGTTAACCATCTTAAATCATCCCGAGCCCTTCAGGACCTTAACCAATTACACCAATAGGTCACATATCATCACACGAACTCAGTCGAACCTTCGGAAGACCCAAGACAACACCAAAACACCGAATCAACCTCAGATTCAAACCTAAGAACTTCTAAACTTCCAAAATACGCCAACGATGCCGAAACTTGCCAAACCACGTCCGAATGACCTGAAATTTTGCACAATAAATGACATTACAAACCTATTCCAACTGCTGGAATTCCTTTCCGAGCCCGATATCAAAATTTCACCTATCGGCCGAAATCGCCGAAATTCTAACTTTCGCCAAATTACCTCAAATCACTCTACGGACCTCCAAAACCAATTTCGGATGCGCGCCTAAGTCCAAAATCATCACACGAAGCCGTTGACATTAACCGAAACTCCTTCTGAGGCCATTTACACAAAAGTCAAACCTCCGGTCAACTTTCATCACTTAAGCTTCCAAAACTAAAATTTTTCTCCCAATTCGACTCCGAATTACCCGGTAACTGAATCTAACCACGCACGCAGGTTGATATACAAAATGTGAAGCTGTTTATGACTTTACACCACTGAACGAAGCTTAATTCCCAGAACGACCGGTCTGGTCGTCACATTCTCCCCCTCTTAAAAAAACGTTCATCCTCGAACGTGCCAAAATTCACCTTGAACTATTCCACTCACCGATTTCACACTTCCAACACACACCTGCAGGTGACTCCACGTCACCCCATGCTACATAAGCCTGATGACACCATCACAACTGCAATTTAGCCTTCCTATTACCACCGATAAGCCGTATACCTCTACTTTCTCATCTTCTACTCATTTACAAAGGACCCGATCCTAATTCCATATCCGGCATTAGCCTTAAACAACTGCATCGACTCAGGAGTACCCCTATAAGGTACGACCAGACCACATAGCACATCACACATAGGCTTAAATTACACTTTTGATCACAATAGCTGCCCGAAATCAACTCCACATTGGCAATTAGCCCCACATCTGACAGACTCTGTTCCCAAACCCAATAATATTGATAATGATGCAATAAACACGAAGATTTCATTATTAAATACCTGAATTACCAAGCCACAACTAACACCACCGGGCACACATCCCGCAAATTGGACTAAAGAAGCACATAACAAAATGGTTGAGTAGGAAAGGTAGAAGCATATATAAAGGTACTATCAAACAAGCCCATAGGCATAACTCTCTATCGATACCGACTTACCAAAAGCAATATAACAAGAGAGAAGAAAAGAATATGAACAATTCATGCTATCCTGATAAAATCCCACCGCGGTGCTCAGCCCGGTCCAAACATATCAAATCACAAGGAATCACGAGGGTCTCGCCCTCAACTCTACGACACATGCCGAATATATATCATACCAATAGAAATCTCCTGCTAATTCATCTCGACTAACAAAATCATAGCGCTCACTTACTCCCATCTCAATGGAGTATCAAATCACAGCTCGAAAACTAAATACTCAAGAGAATCACATAAAGCTTACCACGAAGGACGACATGGACTCACTTCCAGTTTCACCACTAGCAAGGATGAATAAAACAATGATAGACACGACTACTACTCATAGAATCTCCCAACAGGAGCAAGCACAAAAATAGAGTGCAATACATGAAACTCACTCATAAATGAGACACAAAAATAGTGGGAACTCGTCCTGATCAACAGGACTATAGTGAAATACAATGGTACCCCACTTTAGCACATCCAGCCATACCTGGGTGATGATATCTGACACGACGGCCTCTAGCTTACTATATTCTACACATCAACGGGTAGGGTCTCCCCCTCTTAGGCGCCTGCTATCCACCTGAACACCCTGCTATAGCTCTCCCATCTGAATACTGGAATAATTTCTTACCTAGTGGCTAACATCTCCACAGTGAACAATATCTCTGCCGATGTGGCTGTGGAAGACGTACGATACGGGTCCTCGGAGACCCATGAGTATTTGAAAACGCTCCCATGCGAAGCTGGTAATGCAACTGAACTGGTTGACCCAAGATTCTCTACCGTGCCTGAGTCTCTCAATGAATCTACGGACTCTCCCTCTAACTGAAGCGACCAAGTGAGGTGTATATTTGGCCAACTCACTGAATCTGACGACATACTCCAAATGGTGACATAGCGCCCTGACGCATCTGCTCAAACTCCATGCGTTGTAAATCCTGGCGGAACTAAGGTGCGGCCTCCCTTAAAACATCTCCAAAAACTGAATCCATGCTAGTAAGGCTAACTCGGCCAGGCTACCCCAACTCATATGCCGCCACCACTGATCAATCCACTACTATGGACCTGAGACGTGACAAAAGAAATCTCATTTGTCTCCACAATACCCGTAGTACGAAGAATATGGTGACACTCCTCCAAAAAAAAACCCTGGGAATCATCTGCTTCCAATCCACTGAAAGATAGAAGGGTGGTACTTCCAGTACCTCTAAATCCCAAGGTTCTCTACCTCCGATGTTGTTGTCCCAACCACGGGCTGAACTGAAACCACATGCCGTACTGCCATGACAACTGGAACCTGACCAATATGATCTCGCTGCTCTGGAGTGTAGACGGTGGGAAGCTGATCTCCTCTGTGAAACAACTGGTGCACTAGAATCAACCCGGCCTGAGCCGATGTACCAATTGTACTCAAACTGCGCTCCGGTCTTCTAAAGTGCGGGGTGGAAAAAGGCACCCCCAGTACCTTCCCCTAACTAGGACTACTGGTGACTCCTCAATGGTTGCTCTTGTAGGCATCTTAACTTCGACACGTGCTCCTCGTTGGCCTCTGCCTCTGACCCTTGTGACATTTTGTTTCGGGGTAACGTCATCAGGAGCCGCAGTTCGTGTCCTCAATATCAGTGAGAGAATGGAACGATAATTTCAAACATTAACATCAATGAACTCGCACGACAGGAATGCAGGAAGTGAAATTGTTCTGATAGTTCCGTAGCCTCTCGAAAATAAGTACAGATGTCTCCATACTGATCCGCAAGACTCTACCAAACCCGCTTATGACTCGTAGCACCTAAGAACCTAGAGCTCTGATACAAACTTGTCACGACCCAAATTTCCCTCCGTTGGGTATCTTGATGGCACCTAGTCTTAGGGACTAGGTAAGCCTAACAGTTACTGAATAGCAACAATAATAAAAGAAGTCTAGCAATCTCGATATAAAATCTCAACAGAATGAACAAGCTTTCCCAAAACCGGTAGTACAAGTCATAAGCTCTACGAAATCTTTCTATAAAATCTAAGTACAACTGTCTAGGAATAAGTAAGTACAGTTGAATAGAAATAAAACAGGAAGGTCACTCCGAAGCCTGCGAACGCTGCAGCAGGTTACCTTGAGTCTCCTCAGCAACGATCTGCGCAGCTAGCAACAACCATAACCTTAAGCTGCACACACAAATATGCAGAATTGTAGTATGAGCACACCACAGCGGTGCCCAGTAAGTATCAATACTAACCTCGGTGGAGTAGTGACGAGGACTATTCCGGACACCCACTGGTCTAATAGATAAAAGACATAACAGTAGTGACCGTGACAAAATATTTATCTAAAAGCTTCGAGTATAATTAACGGCAGGAAATAATAAGCGGAAGGAAGCGCAGAGATTAAACCAACGAAATAGTGTGACAGAAATACGCAAAGGGGAAAAGACAACATGCAAGCCGAAGTTGGAAATCAAAATACCATAAAACACTTAAACTCAGCACTGCATCAATTTATTCACATCAAGCAGTAGCAAGTAGGCTCTATAGAAACCAGTCAAATCCTCGAGTAAAAACCTTTAAAACGTGAGCTTATGTCGAAAACTTTTGAAAATACAACCTTTTCAAGATATAGGAAAATCTTCTTTCAAGTATACTTTTTCTGAATGTATATGTATACATTTTTATAAAAGAATTCGTTAGAACATAGTTCCCTTAAAATACATTGTATTAAAATATACTCTCCCAATACTGCTCATTCAAATATCATTTGTTCAAATATACTTTCCTAAATACTGCTCCTTCAAATATCATTTTGTTCAAATATACCTTCAAAATAGGAGTCCTTCGGAACTACGTTTCTCGGAGATAATTGCCTTTCAGCTATACATTTCAATATAAGTATATGTGCGTACATGTATACTTTTCAATCCAAATCTCCTTAATGATAAACCACCGGAACTCAGTCCGTAACTCAATAGATAATCATGCAATGCAATGCAAGGGAAAGTCTCAGGTCATAGCCCGCAGTCCCAATGTAAATATGCAATGCAATGCAAGGAAAAGTCTCAAGTCATAGCCCGCAGTCCCAATGTAAATATGCAATGCAATGCAAGGGAAAGTCTCAGGTCATAGCCTGCAGTCCCAATGTAAATATGCAATGCAATGCAAGGCGCGACGATAAGTTCAACACGAGAACTTCAATCAAAATAGTGGCAAAACTCACTAATAAGCAGAAGTCACTTAAGGGATAAACCAAGTATCAATGAACAATGTAACGGGGAGGAAACCTAACAATTACAACAACAATTCACAATACTCAAGTCAATAAATAGAGAACCAATCATCCCGGCAAGGGAAACAGCTATAACCAATCTCGCCTAACATATTGTTTCACGGAATAAACTCAGCTTAAGCAAATATTCAATATTAAGAGGCACCAAGGAAACACTGCCAATACGAGTGATGGCTAACTATACCTAAGTAACATTTAAGGTGAATCATGTAAATCATCATATACGACTCACGGGCATGCTTGACACAAAACTATAGATATTTCAATTCCTGATAAACAATTATACGACTCGATGATACTAATTCTAATCAATTAGGAAATTTGTGAAGAAATATTAACAGAGTGATAGAAGAGGGAAAATATTCAGCTAAGTCAAATTATGATCAAATAATCAACAAGAGGAATCGAAGCCAAGGAAATCTAATTCTAACAGTGGAGGATGAAGCTAGTAATAAGAAACTCAACCATAATAGCTACCACTTCATACGCCGGAGATATAGGGACCTAAGAATCCTAAAAGGCCAACCTATTTGCAAATAAGTCTGAGTACACACTCGTCACCTCATACATGGGCTACAATCAACATAGAAGACTTAAATCCTAAGGGGTAGTTCCCTCACACCAGATTAGGCAAGATACTTACCTCAAAGACGACAACCAGTACTTGAAAATGAACTTCTTGGACGGAAAGACCTCCGGACGGCTCAAATCAACTAAAAAGACTTCAAAATGCACATAAAACATATAAGGGACTATTCAAAACGATAAAGTTTCAATCTTTACTAAGTTATAAAAATCGACCCAAAAAGTCGACCCCTGGGCCCGCACCTCGAAACCCGACAAATTTTACCAATTCCGATTACCCACTCCACTACCAGTTTACTCATACTAAATTTATCCAAATCCGATGACAATTGGTCATTCAAATCATGACTTTCAATTTAGAAATTTTCTTTCAAAACCCAAGTTTCTTCAACCCAAAGCACAAATTAAATGATGAAAATAAGAACTAATTCATGAAATGTAATTAATTATGGTGAAAGAACACTTACCCATTCGATTATCTTGAAAATACCCAAAAATAGCTCTCCAAACCAAAGTCCAAAGTTCAAAATATGAAGAAAATGGCTAATCCCTCATTTATATGAATCTGCCAGGACTTCCGCACCTGGGAGATCGCAGGTGCGCAACTCTAACCGCAACCATGCTCCAGCCAACACCTGCGCCCCAAAGATCGCTCCTGCGGGACCGCACCTGTGCACCAAAGATCCGCACCTGCGAAGGCTGCCCAGTCCACCACAGCTCACACCTGCGCACTATTTCCGCACCTGCGAGACTCGCACCTCCGCAGGTACGGCCTCAACAAAACCGCAGCACCAACTGCATTTTTTGAAACTCTAAACTTCCCGTTAACTATCTTAATCATCCCGAGCCTCTCAGGACCTTAACCAATTACACCAATAGGTCACATATCATCACACGAACTCAGTCGAACTTTCGGATGACCCAAAACAACACCAAAACACCGAATCAACCTCGGATTCAAGCCTAAGAACTTCTAAACTTCTAAACTTCCAAAATACGCCAACGATGCCGAAACTTGCCAAACCATGTCCGAATGACCTGAAAATTTACACACACGTCACAAATGACATTACGAACGTATTCTAACTGTCGGATTCCTTTTCGAGCTCGATATCAAAATTTCACCTATCGGCCGAAATCACCGAAATTCTAACTTTCGCCTCAAATCACTCTACGGACCTCCAAAGCCAATTTCGGACGCGCGCCTAAGTCCAAAATCATCACACGAAGCCGTTGACATTAACCGAAACTCCTTATGAGGCCATTTTCACAAAAGTCAAACCTCCGGTCAACTTTCATCACTTAAGCTTCCAAAACTAAAATTTTTCTCCCAATTTGACTCCGAATTACCCGGTAACTTAATCTAACCATGCACGCAGGTCGATATAAAAAATGTGAAGATGTTTATGACTTTACACCACCGAATAGAGCTTAAATTTCCGAAACGACCGATCGGGTCGTCACAGAAATATTTCACGAGAATATCATACGTATTTTTTCCTACTCCAGGTATGTAAGGGCTATCCCTTCTTTCTTTTTGGCATGATCCAAATTATACAGAAGAAACGAGCAGACGCACAATTTTCATAAACGAATCTATTCATAGAAATACTAGGGGTGACTATATTCTTGATTCCCCATGTGAATTATTATTATATCTTCTTTTCATGGGTCTCAGAAAAATACGTATTTGATAAAGTTTATCCGAACGACATATTGATTTTTATGACATTTTGAGAGATCTTATTAATGTACTTCTCATGCATTGCATTCATTTATACATGTACATTTACCCATGACCAGATGACATTATATACACGTATATATGTATATATATATATATATATATATATATATATGGGATATGGGAATAGTTATGGCGTTATATACACACCACCACCTTATTAGCTGGTATACGTTGATAATTTTGCCCACAGTGGCCGAGATGATATGATGGGATGCCCTTAGAGGCCTGATGGTGTTATGAAATATGTACATATGCATAACATGACATTCATACGGATATGCATGACACTATAAGTATTTCATGATTTATAGAGTTATCCAGACTTACAGGTTGAGTCATTCACTCTATATTTCTTCCATGTCTGTTATGTACTTAGTTATGTGCCTTAGAAACTTAGTACATTATTCGTACTGACGTCCCTTTTGCCCGGAGATGCTGTATTTCATACCCGCAGGTATAGACAATCAGCTTGACGATCCCTCATGGTAGATGAGATTGGCATTCAGTGAAAGATCGGTAAGACTCCACCTCATTCGGAGTGAAGCCGAGTCTATGAGTCCTCGTGTCAGAGTTTTGCTACAGACTTATGGGTAGGATGGTACCCTATCCATTTTATGTCAAATAATCTTAGAGGCTTTCTAAACAAAATTTCATTTTGTACAGTATGTCAGAGGCCTTGCCGGCCCATATGTATTTATTTCTTAAGAACGCCAGTTTATTGATACAGTGTTTCCCACTTATAGTTATACATTACGAGTAATGTCTATGTTGGCCCATGATAGTTAGAAAAAATGAGTTACATAGTGGTTCGCTCGGGCCAGTACGGCACTGGGTTCCAACCACCCCTTCCCAGGTTTGGGGCGTGACAACATGGGTCGTTTGTGTGTTCCAGATGTAGCAGTGCTACGACACAGGATTATGTTAGAGGCACATTGTACTCCATTCATCCTGGGTCGACGAAGATGTATCATGACATCAAGGGTGTGTATTGGTGGAACTATATGAAGAAGAACATTGCTGAGTATGTCGCTTAGTGTCCTAGTTGCCAGCAGGTGAAGATAGAGCACATGAATCCCGGAGGGCTAATGCAGGCTATAAAGATCCCGATATGGAAATGAAAGGCGATAAACATGGACTTTATCATGGGTTTACCTCGTTCTCAACGTAAGTTTGATTCCATATGGATGATAGTCGATTGTATCATGACATCAGCTCGTTTCTTACCGGTCAGATCAACATATATAGTAGAAGATTATGGAAAGTTGTATACTAAAGAGATAGTGAGACTATACGGAGTACCAATATCTATTATATCTAACTATGGGCCCAGTTTACTACATATTTTTGGAGTTCGTTTCAGAAAGGTCTAGGGACTCAGGTGAATCTCAACACAACTTTTCATCCACAGACTGATGGACAAGCGGAGCGCACGATTCAGATGCTTGAGGATATGTTACGAGCATGGTTATTGGATTTTAAAAGACGTTGGGATGAACATCTACCTCTTATCGAGTTTTAATATAATAACAGTTACCACTCCAGTATCTAGATGGCTCTGTACGAGGCTTTGTATGGACGTAAGTGCAGATCTCCTATAGGGTGATTTGATGTTAGAGAATCTGGGTTACATGGGCCGGACCTGGTTCAGCAGGCCATAGAAAAATTAAAGCTTATCCAGGAGCGATTGTTGACAGCTCAGAGTCGTCAGAAGTCATATTCTGACATGCGGCGATGAGACATAGAGTTTGGGGTTAATGACTGGGTATTCTTAAAGGTGTCACCTAAGAAGGGTGTGATGAGGTTTGTCAAGAAGGGAAAGATTATCCCACGGTATATTGGGCCTAATAGGATCATTTGGAGAGTAGTCCAAGTAGCTTATAAGTTAGAATTGGAGTCTGTCCATCTGGTATTTCACGTATCCATGCTACGGAAGTGCATTGGCAATCCTACCCGAGTGGTGCCCATAGATGATGTACATATTACAAAGGACTTTTCATACGAGGAAATTCCGGTTGCCATCCTGGACCGACAAATCCGCAAGCTATGCAATAAGGAAATAAACTCTGTGAAGGTGTTATGGAGAAGCAAGAATGTGGAAGAGGTGACGTGGGAAGCGGAGGAAGAAATGAAGTCTAAATACCCCCACCTATTTCAAACTGAAGATATGGCTCGAAGAATACCTCAGCACAACTCTATTCAGGCCGATAGGTCATCAGGTAAGCTCTTATTGTTGACTTTCAGATTTATAATAGATAGCTATGTGAGGCCAAGTATGGCATGTATAACATGTTTTCTGGCTGCGTGCAAGGTGGTTTTAGTTTAGTGTACGGAGGAGACTCTGGCAAAATTTTCCCAAAGTATCTAAGAGTAGACATTCGAGGATGAATGTTTCTAAGGGGGAAAAGATGTTATATCTCGCGTTTTTTGTACGTTAAAGTTCAATTTTCAGTAAATTGACGTGGACTCGGGGATGAGATTTTCTTGAGATTATAAGCATTATGCTATTTCAAACACATGATGAGTAAATTCATGAAGGAGAGAGGTAAGCAAATAGAAGAAAATGAGTTTTGTTGAAGGTTGTCGATTTGGGATAAAATATGGCCCGAGTGATAATACCCGATATTTATGGACTAGCACCATACAAGCTACCATATGACCATGATAGTATGATTTATAAAGAAAAAAATTCATGTCCCAGAATTTACGTATATTTTTACTAGTCTTGTAAGTACAATATTCAATTGAGTATTTCCTTCTTCCAGTCAAGAGAGCAGAGAGTCTATATATACAGTATTACAATATTTTCATTACAATATTTTTATGCTCCACTTCATGCGTGCAAGTTCAGAGAGACAGACGGGTAGACCTCCTCAGTAGGTGTTGCCCGAGTTCAGCTTTATCGGTAAGATCCACGTCCTTAGGAGTTGTCATGTCTAGAGTTTTGTTTACATCCTGTATATATATATGTATATAGGTTATGGGTAGGTCGGGGCCCTGTGCCGATCACAGTACATCCAACAATAGAAGCTTTTAGACATATCGTGTCAGTTAGTTCAGTATGTTGGGCTTGTAGGCCCTGTATGTATATTTTGTTGGATTGCCAGCTGTAGTAGTTATGACGGCCTTGCTGGCCCAGCTTTATATTGACATTTAGGCAGCGTTAGTTTCCGTTCAGTTTTATATTTACTTCGCAAATTGTCTTGAAATATGAACCTTGGTCAAAGTATGACATTATACGTCCAGAGTCCCTTAGTCGCATGTTGGTATGTCATGGGCGGCTTTCCAACCATGACCCATGACCCCTTGGACGCGCCCCGTGGCGTACCAACAAGCCTCTCAACGCCTAGCGCCACGGACGGCCCCGTGGTCTTGGCCGCGCCAAGTGACAAGCGCGCATGTGCCTCTGTCGCCCCACCAATTTCCCTCGCGAGTGCCCAGCCACAAGCAGCTGACAACGGACCTGTTTCTACCCCCGTAGAAAACTAAGTCCTTTTTCCTGTATTATTAGAGTAGTTTTTATTCCATGTACTTTCCTTATGTTTCTCTAGCATATTTTAGTTTATTCTTGTAACTTGGGTTTATTTTTTTTAAGCATTATAAGGGGGGATCAAGCAATCAAAAATTTTCTAGCAAGCAATTCTCTGTACTGGTGTCTCTCCCCCTCGACATCGCATTGCTCTCTTTGTAATAGCTTTCATTAATTCAATCAAGCTTTCATTCAATTCTCATTACTGTTCTCTCACATTGTTGGCATTGGTTTTCCTGCACGGCACTGACAATCTCGTCTAGCGTGCAGCGAGGACCTCACTTGGCGGACAGCAACCTCCTTGACATCGGTTGCTTAGCCTTACGTCGCCCTTCCAAAGAACCTCAGGAAGGCGCCGCGTAATAGTTGGTATTAGAGCTCAGGCTCGACATCAGACGAGGGAACGCATTGGCATTACCACCATTTCTGACGATGATGAATTTTTGGGGACCGCATTACGGCCCTTGAGGAGACGGTTGGCGTACTACGACCCATCGTAGATACGATGACAGAACTAAAAACCAGCCTAGGGCAAAGGTTGGACGACCTGGACCGCAGAATGGTCCAGGTCGAAGTTGACATAGAAAACATCAGTCACGACTCTGAAGGAGACCGACAAACGACAGCTACTGAGGCAACCAAAATTTTTGATAAATTCGAGGGCCTCCAACAGGAGCGCGCCGAGGATTTAGCCCACAGGGCACATGAGGCAGACAGGATGACTTCCATGCAGCAAACTATCGACAACTTGATAGGCCAGATCAATGTTGGCAATGCTGCTCTACAAGGCTTGCTTCGAGGCGGTGGAAACCCAATCGGGGGTGCTGTGAACGTCGCCCCTTTGACACAGAAACTGAAGATTCCTGAGCCAAAGCCATACAGTGGGGCTAGGAATGCTAAAGAAGTGGAAAATTTCATCTTCGACATCGAACAATACTTCGATGCCGTGGGAGGCCTAGAAGAAGCCAAGAAGGTAGCAACTGCTGCCATGTATCTTCAGGGTGATGCTAAGCTCTGGTGGCGAGTGAAGTACGAAGCCATCAGGGCCGGTGAAGATGCTCTGGAGACATGGGAGGAACTAAAGGCAGCCATACGCCTACAGTTCTTCCCTAAAAATGTTGAGTACAATGCAAGGAGAAGACTACAAGAGCTCCGCCAGACCAAGTCAGTGCGGGACTACGTGCGAGAATTCTCCGCACTTATGTTGAACATTCGCGACATGGGGGACAAAGACAAGCTCTTCACATTACTGGAAGGGTTGAAACCTTATGCCCACATGGAGATGCAAAGACAGAGGGTGGATACCCTACCCAAGGCAATCCAAGCAGCAGAATGCCTTGGGGAATGTCAGATGGAAACTCGGAAAGATAGACCACAGCCGCCTATCCGAGCGGGTTACAAAGGGGGCCAACCCAACAATGGTGGCCCCAACAAAAGTGGGGGAGATCGAAGTGCAGGAAAACCTAAGGCTCCCTCCTCAGGCAGCAACAGTGCTGCATCAAACAACAATGATCGGGGGAGAAATCCCCCCTCAGGGTGCCATCATTGCGGCAGACCGCATTGGAATAATGAATGTCCACATGCACAGATGAACGCCCATCAAGACTACGATGAGGGGACGGATGATGAAGCAGATGATAATGAACAAACCGAAGCAGTCGGTGCCTTCAATGCAATTGTTGGTTCTGTTTCGGAGGCATTAGCGGGAACCAGTGCTGGTATCCGCAAGAAGAAGGACCCCCACCCAATTGCCAAGAAAACGAATAAATGGACTCCTCCTAAGCAAGAGAGGACCTTGATGTTCGTTGAACTAAGGGTAAATGGCAAACCCATTCGGGCTATGGTAGATACAGGTGCCACTCACAACTACTTGGCCTCAACTCAGGTGGAGCGTCTTGGGATAGTTGTGGGAAAGGGCCGGGGTCATGTCAAGGCTATCAACTCGCCTCCTCAGCCAGTGGATGGAATAGCAAAAGGAGTACCGGTAAAGATGGGGCCTTATGAAGGGAAGTTCACCTTGCGCGTGGTGATCATAGATGACTTCGAGGTGATAGTGGGACTGGAATTCTTGAGGCAGACCAACACCATACCCGTACCATATGCGGACATGCTTATGATGATGGGGGTAAACGGGGCCACACCCTGTATTATTCCGTGCATATCCAGGAAGATGGCCGCTGAGAACATCTCGGCCTTGCAACTGAAGAAGGGGATCAGGAAACATGAACCTACATTTCTGGCTACCCTATTTCTTGAAGAAGTAGAACGCTCATCGGGACCACTCCCTACACCCGTAAAGGAGCTACTACTAGAATTCGAAGACGTCATGCCACAGGAAATACCAAAGCGACTTCCGCCTAGGCGCACTATGGACCATGAGATTGAGTTGGTGCCGGGTGCGAAGCCACCTGCCCGGGCGCCGTGCAGAATGTCACAACCCGAGCTCACCGAGCTTCGGAGACAATTGACGGAAATGCTAGACACAGGGATCATCGTACCCTCTAAGTCCCCATATGGGTCCCCTGTGCTTTTCCAGAAGAAACATGATGGTAGTCTACGCCTCTGCGTGGATTATCGGGCGCTGAACAAAATTACTGTGAAGAACAAGTATCCTATTCCGCTCATGGCAGACTTGTTCGACAGATTGGGGAGTGCTACAGTATTCACAAAAATTGACCTGAAGACAGGGTATTGGCAGGTTCGCATTGCTGGGGGTGATGAACACAAGACGACTTGTGTGACAAGATATGGGTCGTTCGACTTCCTAGTCATGCCGTTCGGCTTGACTAATGCCCCAGCCACATTTTGCACCCTAATGAACCAGGTCTTCCGAGAGTATATTGATGAATTCGTGGTGGTCTATTTGGATGATATCGTGGTCTACAGCCAGACACTGGAAGAACATTTGGAGCACTTGCGGAAGGTCCTAGCCCGGCTGCGGGAGCATGAGTTGTATGCTAAGTTATCCAAGTGCTCATTTGCTCAAAAACAGATCGACTTCCTCGGACATGTCGTTGAGGAAGGGCGTATCAAGATGCACCAGCAAAAGATCCAAGCCATCACAGATTGGCCACCACCCAAGGATATCCATGCCTTGAAGGCATTCCTTGGTCTATGCCATTTCTATCGGCGATTTGTGAAGAACTACTCTCTCATCGCAGTACCATTAACTGAACTCCTCAAGAAGGTCACGCCTTGAGATTGGGGTCCTAGGCGAGTGGAGGCCTTCAATACATTAAAAGCGGCTATGTCTAGTAGCCCTGTCTTGGCCCTTCCTGACTTGGCCAAGCCCTTAGAGGTACAAACATATGCGTCCGACTATGCTCTTGGCGGGGTCTTGCTACAAGACGGACATCCCGTAGCTTACGAGAGCCGGACGCTTAAGGATGCAGAGCGGTGCTATGCCGCCCACGAGAAAGAATTATTGGCTGTCGTCCACTACTTACGCCTTTGGAGGCATTATCTTCTTGGATCACCGTTTGTGGTCAAGACAGACAACACAGCCATTAGTCACTTCATGACCCAGCCGAAATTGAACGGCCGGAAGGCCCGATGGCAGGAACTCCTCGCAGAATTTAACTTCAACCTGGAGTACCGAAGCGGGAAGTCCAATCATGTGGCCGATGCACTCAGCCGCAGAGAAGACCTAGCATCGGTGTGCCTACTCGCCACCCTAAGGGGGAGCGAAGTAGCCACCACCATCAAAGACCAAATACAGGATCTACTCATCAAGGATCCCGCTGCACAGTATTTGGTTGATCTAGTAGGACAGGGCAAGACTCGCCAGTTCTACATGGAGGATGGTTTCCTGAAGGTAAAAGGAAACCGACTTTATGTTCCAAAAGGAGGGGATCTGAGAAGAACTCTCTTGGTGGAATGTCATGACACTCTGTGGGCCGGCCATCCCGGCGAAGAACGCACCATGGCATTGCTTCGCCGTGCATATTATTGGCCCCAAATGGCCGACGATGTCGCGCAGTATGTGAGNCGCCGACGATGTTGCGTAGTATGTGAGAACTTGTCTAGTATGCCAGAAGGACAAGTCCGACCGCCTGACACAAGCGGGACTATTGGACCCTCTAGCTGTTCCAAAGAGACCTTGGGAAAATGTGTCACTAGATTTCATCACCGGATTGCCCAAGGTTGGAGACCTCACATCTATCTTGGTTGTGGTAGATCGGTTTTCGAAGTATGCCACCTTCATTGCAGCACCTCAATACA
>MDKJ01021513.1:0-23886 GCA_005239525.1 Nicotiana knightiana
TATATATAAGTGGGCCTGACCTATTTTTTTTTTTTTTTAAATTTAATCTAAGGCAATATCTTGTAAATTATATTATACAATTGTGACTTAAATTTTGTAATTCAAATTTAAACACAAATATATTATAAAAGAGATATTCAAAAGAATGTGTTATAATTTTTATTATTATGACATTAATAAAACATGACAATATCTTTCTTAGTCTTCCTCCCTTCAATGGAATGAGCACAACAAGGTGCTAATACCACCATTGAGAAGAAAAAGAAACTAATCAAGATATGCCAAAATACAAGTTATATATTAATATACATTGTATCTCTTACAAATTTCATAAATCCTTCAAGGTTCGGAGGAATTTACGTTGGTGGTGGCGGAAAAGAAGCTTGTTCATCACATTCCGGGCGAAGCAGCATCCTCTGCAAGTTCAGCTAGCATTTCTTCGTAAGCTTCGTCTACCTCTGGTTGTGATTCAGCAAGTCCAAAATCTCTTCGTTTCGAACGGATCCTATCTTTGAAAATTACTGATTTTTTCAAGCTCTCCCTCATAGACGCTCTATAATCATCGAGTTGAAGTTTTTCTTGACTGAAAGCGCTCTCTGATGCCACTGTTGAAGCTTGAATAGTTAAAATGTCTCGAGCCATCCTTGAAAGAATCGGAAAGCATTTTTCTTTGTCCTTCCACCATTCCAAAATATTAAAGGAGCTTTCGGGATTCACTTCCTCAATGCCCTGTGACAAATAAACTTCAAGCTCATTTAATTGTGAACAATCACTAGTACTAGAACCTTGAGAACCCCTGAACCCCGCCCAAGCACTAAGTGCTCTTACTCCCGCAGTTCTTTTAGATGATTGAGAACTAGAAGAAGTGAGAGTTGGAACATTTGGTCTAACAAGATCTAATGCAATTTGATAAGCACTATAAATAGTTTGAGCATTTATTTTAATTGAGGCTATTGCTTCCAGAAGTGTAGACAACTCTTCATCTTCAAGTGTTAAACCATTATAAACAGTTTCATACAAAAATTGAGGACCTCCTAATTTCATAGTAGGATTTAACAAGGCAGCAACACCATAATAGAGGGAATAGGGAAAATATATTTTTTAAATTTTTTTCTCATAAAATCAATAGCAAGTTGATAATTTACACCATCCTTTGAAAAATGACGAAACAAATTTGCAAGTTCAGTAATATAAACTAAACAGTTAGAAATAGTAGGATAATATTGCCCAGAAAATTCATTTGTAGCAATATGAAATTTCTTTTAAAAATCTACAAGCATTTTAACATTAGTCCAATCCGCATTTGTAAAGTGCTCTTCATCATCACTTACATGAGCATTAAACATTGAGTTTATGGGTTTCTATATTCATATGCAACAACTAAGCTTTCATACATGTAACTCCATCTAGTTGGACAAGGTTTAGGAACCTTTCTTTCTCTTAGGCCAAATTCATCGCATCTTTTAAAATATTGTCTAAGTCTACTTCTACGGTTTGAATAAAAAAGCTAATTAAGAGATATTTTAACCTTTTAAATTTCAACATTAAAATTCTCATTCCATCACCAACAATTAAATGGTAAATATGACAAATACATCTAACATGAAAAATGTTACTAAATGTAGGATTTAGTGTAGTGGTAAGCAAGGCTATATAATTAGTGTTACTAGAAGCATTATCCATTGAAACTGACATTAATTTATCACTAATGCAAAAATATCTACAAATATATGTAACCATGCTAGCAATAAACTGCCTTGTGTGACGTGAATTAATTATTCTACAAGCAATAATGCGATTTTGCATTATCCAATCCTCATCAATCCAATGACTGGCAACAGTAAGATAATCATAGTCATTACAACTTCTACCAATATCAGTAGTAATAGCAACACGACAATCTATATGAGTAAATAAATAACGCAAATATTATTCATATTCATGTTTATATTTATTAATATCTTTCTTTACGGTTGTGCGATGCCATCCTTTATAAGTAGGATTAAAAATTGTTGTAATATAATGCACAAAGTGAGGGTTAGAAGGAAAGGGTAAGCACATAACATAATAGTAACCATTTTGCCAATTCTTCATGATCTTTTCTTGGATCATAATATAAAATATCACCGTTAACAGTGTTAATTTCCGGTTGAAATTGATTTGACCCGGTACAAGGGTCAACCTAACTAGGTACACTTGTCCCCTCGGCCGCAGCTTTCATTTGAAGAAATTTGACTTTATCTTTAGGGTATATCAATATGTGTCTAGACAAAATTCCCGTCCCCCCTCCCCCTCCTCCCCCCTAGACCTCCAACAAATTTAAAAGCTAACTCTTTGCCACAAGTTTTATACTTAGCCTTTATTTTTTCTCTTAGTTGAATAAAAAATGACCAAACAACAGATGTTTCGCTCCGTTGAGAAGGTTGTCTAGAAAAAGTAGGGTAGTAACAGGAGGGTCGACGGGGCATATTTGGATTATTATCAATTGGGTTAACTTCAGCAACATGACTAGTGGGTGTATCGTCATCCAGTTGCGTTTCATCAAAATCTATATTTTCATACTCATTTTCCTCGTCATTTTCATCAATAGTTGGATTACCATAAAGAGAATTCATGTATTCATGGTTTAATTATTCACCTGGTGCAATATCATGGTAAAATTGACTATCGATAAATTGTAATAAAATATTATCGCTATCAAGAATAGCAGGTGTAGGACGGGTAACAGGTTTGGGTCGGGGAGCCGGGGGAAGTGGAGGAGGAATAGCTTGGCCACTAGATTCACCAATCTTGGATTTTTCCTTACTTTTACTAAATATGTTTTTCAAAGAATAGGCCATCTTAATTATAATTATACAAAGTAAAACAAACAAAACTATAATATTAAAATTTAAGAGTTGGAACGAGTTTACCGAATTGACGAACGACTTGTTAAAAATTATATATCATCGAAGACTTGAATACTTCAATTCACCAACTTCACAATTTTTCACAAATTGCAACAATAAAGTAAGCAATTATAGAAAAAAAATTAGAGAGAGATTGATGATTTTGTGAGAAAAATGAAAGAATGAAGAGGAAAAAGTGTAAATATAAAAAGTTTGGGGTTAAAACAAAGTTGGGGGAGGGGGGGTAAAATGGCTATTTTAGAAATAGCAAACGGCTATTTTTGCAAGCCAACGGTCATTTTTTAAAGTTTTCTAACGGCTAAAAAATTTTTTGGAATAAATTTTTTTATTTAAAAAATAGTTGTTGGGCCCGTTTAGGCCCGGTTGAACCGGCCCACTTAGAGGCCGATCCCAGGCCCAAACGATCTCGATCTCGCGGGCTTTTTGATTAGGACCGGCCCACACCCAACTGGTCCCAGGCTTAAATGGTTAGGCCCGTTTAGGCCCTTTACCCATATGGGCTCACGGATTGGGCCGGGCCTGAGCCTAACCGGCCCACATGCCAGCCTTATATAGGAGAACATAATTATCATTTTTAGTCCATGTCAAAATTATTTATATTCAGTAGTCGAAAAAGGGTATAAAATTACAAAGTAAGATTGTTACGACTTACATCCCGAGACAAAATAATGATTATAACTAACTTCATAAAAAACAAATAGCTAAATAGTAAAAGTATCTAAATGGCTTTAAAAAGAAATAAAGAGAAACATATTCAGCACAAACTTTAATATTTACTATTTAGTGTAATTTAATAAGTGGATTTTGAGAAGGATAGTGTATACGTAACTTCACCCATATTTGAAAAAGGCAAAGAAGTTATTTCCAATAAACACATTTTTTTTTCTTATGAGGCAAACACATAAATATTTGTTTAACATATGTTAAAAGGCAAAGCTCAGTATGAGAAGTTCTTAAGCTTTAACATTCATTAATTGAAGTACTAAACACGACGTGCATCGAGTTGATCTATAAATTTATTCGGTATCCAAGATACGTTTCATCCTTGAAAATTTCCAAAATCCACTGGCAAACTAATCCTGCTCTTCTGAAAAATAGATACATTCTTCCATAAATCTTCCTGTAGATTCTGACATTATTTCTCACGATCTTCATTTGGCCACTAACAACATTATGTGCTTAAGATACGGTAGACGTTATTTCTAGAAGCAGTCATTAATGTTTGCACTAAGGTAAGTTATCTATATTATGGTGTGTCCCTCCCAAACATTATGTATATACGGAATGCCTCGTGCATTGTGCTGGTCTTTCTTTTAAAAAGCTTTTATTTGTATTGCTCCCTTTTCTCCTTTTAGTTTGACGAGATATTGGTTTGGATGCAACTAGTTTCTCATATTATTTAATTTGTTATCTGAAATAATAAGATTGACATAAAATAATTAGAAGTTTCGGGTTTCAATATTCGTAATTATATGAGCTTAGTTTTGCAAGCTTCTTGTAGTCTTGCGGGTGAACTGACCATTTCTTACTCCACATAGTTGGCTATAGTTGTATCGCTTATTGGAGTCCCAATAACAGTAAGGGACATCCCTATCTTGGTAACGGGAGGAGTGTTTCTTACTCCACATAGTTGGCTATAGTTTTTTTTT
The DNA here is from genome assembly GCA_005239525.1 of Nicotiana knightiana. Taxonomy (NCBI): domain Eukaryota; kingdom Viridiplantae; phylum Streptophyta; class Magnoliopsida; order Solanales; family Solanaceae; genus Nicotiana; species Nicotiana knightiana. The sequence continues at coordinate 4,559 of MDKJ01021513.1, forward strand.
CTCTCTTTCTTCATTTAAAGGTTTATTTATATATTTGTCGAGATACATAGTTTCTGAAAGAAGAACATCAACAAGAGCATTTTATGCAATGACTCGCATTGTTACTTCATCTGAAAAGCATAGCCAAAATGACATCAAGCAAAGTGAAGTTGTTGTGGTCATGGTTCCCTTTCCAGCGCAAGGACACCTCAATCAACTCCTCCATCTCTCGCGCCTCGTTTTATCATACAATATACCAATCTATTATCTCGGGTTTAGTACTAACATTAGCGAGGCCAAAGATCGCGTCCACGGCTGGGATCCTCTAACCACTCCTAACATCCATTTCCATGAATTCCCAACACCACCTTCTTATTATGCAATACCTCCATGTTCAGATCATAATTCTTCGGAAGCCTCGTCAAAAGTCATAGTATCGGTACTTGATGCATCTCTTGAGTTGCGTAAGCCTGTAAGCGATTTTTTACTCGAGTTATCATCGAGTAAAACACATAGAGTGGTGGTCATTTACGAGACTCTGATGGCTTGGGTTGTTCAAGATATAGTTACCATACCAAATGCCGAGGCCTATTGTTTTCATGCTGTATCTTCTTTTGCCACAAGCTCCATGTATTGGCAAACAGCACAAAAACGTCTCCATCTCCCAGCGTTTCTTGGTAAATTTATTGGGAGACTTTTACTTCCTTCTGGAGCTGGATTTTTCCATGGCCTTCCATCCCTTCAAAGCAGTTTCACACCTGAGTTCTTGGATTTCGTCGGGAGGCAATATAATAAGCATACTAGTTTCTGATGAAAATGTAAACTTGATTTTTGGGTTTTTGGATTTGGCCACAATATTTTAAAAGTCCAATTATTAAGAATATTCTAGAAATTATCATATGAATAATGTTATTAATAGAATACTCTAGAATATTGTAGTATAAGAAATATCTAGAGTATATGGAATATAATAGTATGTTCTAGAGTAATCTTTGTTATGACTACATTAAGAGAAAGTGTAGAATACTCTAGAGACTTATTTGTAGCCATTAGATAAGAATTGAAGTGGCTTAATCCTAGCCATTGGTTGAGGTGGTGCCACTTGTATAAATAGGGGTGATGTCTTCAAGTTTTAAAATCAAAAAGTTGTAATACAAGTTAGCCTTTTCCCAAATATTCTAGCCTCTCCTTTCAAAATACCTCTCATTTCCAACAGTTTCTGCTCAGAAAATCTATACGATATGTGCAACGTAGTAGAGGGTCCTTACCTCCAAGTGCTTGCAAAGTTCCATAGGTTAATAAGAAGAGGCAAGCAATGGGCTATTGGTCCCTTCAACCCAGCAACAGTACCCGAGAGCAAAGCCTCAAACAATCCGCGTCACAAATGCTTGAAATGACTGGACAAACAAGAAGCAAACTCGGTATTATTAGTTTCATTTGGAACAATAGGTTCTTTATCTAGTGAGCAAATCAAAGAGCTCGCAATAGGGCTGGAAAAGAGTCAACAAAAGTTTATTTGGGTAGTGAGAGATGTTTTGTTACCAAAAGGTGAACAAGTCCAAATTCCCAAAGATTACCAAGAGAGAGTAGAAGGAAGAGGAGTCATAGTGAAAGATTGGGCACCACAATTGGAAATCTTTCGTCAACGGGAGGCTTCATAAGTCATTGCGGGTGGAATTCTTGCATGGAAAGTATTACTATGGGAGTTTCATTTGCTACATGGTCTATGCTTTTTGACCAGCCAAGGAATGCAGTACTTGTGACAAAGGTGCTGAATATTGGTATTGCTCTCAAAGACTGGGAACGATGTGATGAGTTAATTATATGGACAACTATTGAAGCTGCTATAAGAAAACTAATGGCTTCGCACAACGGAAATGAGATGAGGATGAGGGCGAGAGAACTGGGTAAAAAAGTTAGACAATCAGTCACCGATGGTGGAGATTCTAACAGGGAGATGGATTCTTTCATTGCTCACATTACTAGATCCTAGTTTATCTTTATGACAATAATGTATGATTTGTTTTTTGCAACACATAATTTGTATTTTATCGTGTGAAGCCACGATTGTGCTACTTTGTACTTAATATGTTGTTTTATTCCTTGTATTTCACCTTTGCTTATTATTGCCATTTGATAGTCATTTTCTTAACAAGGAAGTCCAGTAATTGCATTAACCCAACCCCACGTCTTTCTCCCACCAAAGGGAATGAAAAAAGAAACAAGGATTTCTCCATTGCTAAGTGAAATTGTTGTGACAATATAAGAAATGAAAAATGAAGAAGATGACTAACAGACGAGAGAGATAGAGGAGTTAGTGATTTTCATTATTCAAAAATCAATTTGTAAATGATACAAAGCTGATATATATATAGAGTGGTTAGATTAGCTTGATTAACAACTTAACTAACTCTTAGTCTTTAACTAACCTCCTAACCGTAATACTGATTCTAACTACTAGGTGAGTGAAATGACTAAAATACCCTTTTTCTTATTATGTTATATCATTTCCTACATTCCCCCTCAAGCTAGGTAGTGCAAAAATGTTATAAACTCCTAGCTTGGAGCTAAGATATTCATGTTGAACTTTGTTGAGCCCTTTTGTCAAGATATATGTTGGTTGTTCTTTGGTATGAATATACTTGGTTGTGATATGTCCTTGTAATATCTTCTCCCTAATGAAATAGCAATCAATTTCAATATGCTTGGTTCTTTCATGATATATTGGGCTGGCTGCGATCTGCATTGTTGCCTTACTGTCATTGTAAATATCAACTGGTAGCTTGATTTGAAAATCAATCTTTTTAAGTAAACCAACTATCCAAATTAACTCTGCAACTGTGGCTGCAATACTGTGATATTCAGCTTCTGCTGAACTTCTTGAAACAGTGGTTTATTTCTTAGATTTCTATGACACTAGTGAATCTCCAAGTTTAATCATATAACCTGTAATAGATTTCCTGGTGTGAGGACAAAAAGCCCAGTCAGCATCACAAAATCCCATGACTGTATTATTTGAGTTGCTAGACAGAAGGACACCTTGACCAGGTTGTTTCTTCAGATACCTTACTACTCTGAGTGCTGTTTCCATGTGAGACCTTTTAGGATTCTGAATAAATTGGCTGAGAGTTTGAACACTAAAAGCAATATCTGGTCGAGTCATAGTAGCTTTCCTATCAACATTTGATAAGGAGTGTGATCCTCCATTTCTTTGTTTGCAATGATTGTTTCTGATTTATTTGTCTTGATGTTGTCATCATACTCCTTTTTTATGAGCTTTATATTTTAACCTAAAGGTGTAATAGCTAGTTTAGCAGCTCTTAGTCAAGTTTCAGAAATGATTTCTAGAGCATATTTTCTTTGATGCATCAAAATTCCTTGTTTGGACCTAGCAAACTCAATGCCTAGGAAGTACTTTAACTCACTTAGGTATTTCATCTTGAAAGCACTTTGCAAAGCTATTTTAGTGTTTTGTATCAATCTGAGGCTATCTCCTGTGATGAGTATGTCATCAACATATACAAGCACTATAGTTGTACCTTCAGAAGTTTTTTTAAAAATAGAGAGTGATCAAACTGACTTTGTTGAAATGAGTACCCCAGTAAAGCCTTGGTAAATTTAGCATTCCATTATCTTGAAGCCTGTTTCAGACCATATAGGGATTTAATAGGTCGACATACCGACTTCTTCTCCCCCTAACTGTTAAAGCCTTGTGGTATTTTCATATAAATTTCATCATAAAGATCACCTTGAAGGAAGGCATTATATACATCCATTTGATTTATATGCCACTGTTTTTGAGCTGCAATGGCTAGGATAGTTCTGTGTCTTCATTTTTACAACTGGACTGAATGTTTCTTGATAGTCAATGCCCTCTTTTTGACTAAATCCTTTAGCCACTAATCTGGCTTTGAACCTTTCAACTTCCCCTATGGCTTTGTACTTGATCTTATAGATCTATTTACAACCTATTGGATGTTTTCCTTCTGGTAGGTTAACAATATCCCATGTATGATTTTCTTGTAAAGCTTTAATTTCAGCTTTCATTGCTTCTATCCACCTAGGATCTTTGATAGCTTCTGAATAGTTGTTAGGTCTATGACTGAAAATATAGAAGAAGTATAGGTTTGATACTTGGGTGAGATATTTTCATAACTAATGTACTTATTTAAAGCATAGGGTGTATCTTGATGGATGTTGAGAGATACAAAATCTTGAAGCCAAAGAGGTGGTCTTTTATCTCTTTGAGATTTTCTTAGCTCATTCTGATTTGTAGATCTAACATGAGTTGGTTGAGTAGAAGGAGTCATACCTGGTTGCTGAGATTCAATTATGTGATCTGCTTGACTTAATTCACCTTGATGAACTGTGAACTGTGTGTCTAAGCTGATTTCATTTGACTGATCAATTATTCAGGAGTTAAAGTATGATGATTCTTATCTTATTCAGCTATTCTTTGGCTTGATTTTGTAAATGGTTGATTGTATTTCTCAATTGCCTCATAGAGTAACTTCTGAACACTGTTATCTTGAGCAAATATAGTTGTAGTAGACTTTTCTGAATTCTGTTTAAATGGGAATATGTCTTCCCTGAAGATGACATCTCTACTTACCAAGAAGTATCTGTTTTCTAAATCATATAGTAAATAGCCCTTTTGATCTGTAGCATAACCCATGTGAACTGTCATTTTTTATCTAGGCTTCATTTTGTCCTGTTCTTGAACTACTTTTGCATAACCTAAACATCCCAGAACTCTTAAATGGCTTAGGTTGGGTTTCTTGCCAAATAGCCTCTCATATGGTGTTTGATTGCATATAATTGTTTTTGGCATTCTATTAATCAAATATGCTGTACTTAACACACATTGCCCCCAGAACTTGATTGGTATATTTTCCTGAAATCCGACAGCTCTTATAACCTTTAAAATATGTCTGTGTTTTCTTTCAGCCACTCCATTTTGATGAGGAGTGTAAGCACAGGACTTTTGATGGATAATCCCTAGATTACTGAACATGTTTTCACAAACTCAGTACCATTATCAGTCCTAATTACTTTGATTAACTTTTCAAACTGAGTCTTGACTAATGAAATAAATTTCTGTAAAACAGTGCTCACATCTATCTTTAACTTCAGCAGAAAAATCCAAGTAAACCTAGTATAATCATCCACAATTCTTAAGAAATATTTGTTTCCATCAATTGTAGGCACCTTGTAAGGCCCCCATAGATCAACATGTACTAACTTAAAACAAACAGTAGATTTTGTATTGATGGTTGGAAAAGGTAGTCTTGTTTATTTTGTACATGGACATATTGTACATTTGTCTATTTTTTCAACTATTCTTTCACTCTTTACATATGAAAGTATTCTCTTGAGGACTGAGACTGATATATGACCACATCTTTTACGCCATAGATCTATATCTTTATCTATTTTGAGCTCAATTACTACTGGTGACTCATTTGCTGCACAAAGAACTTCTTCACTGGATCTAACTGTTTGTAGACTTCCACTGAGAATGTATAATCCACTATTTTCTCTACCAATCGCTTTCACCTGCCCATTGAAGAGATCCTGAAAAATACAAAAATCAGAAAAGAAGGCAACTAAGCACATGAATTCTTTAGTGACCTTAGAAACAGACAGTAAATTATACTTGAACTGAGGTATATAAAACACATTTGTTATAGTAATACTATTTGTAATATTACTAGAACCAGTATGTGCCACATGTGTAATATCTCCATTAGGTAGGAACACTCTCTTTGGAAATTCTGGTTGCACAACAGAATTTTTGTTCAATAGATTTATATCAGCCTATGATTTGTGTCACCAGTATCAATTATCCATTCTTGTGGACTAGTGGAAGCTAAGCAAGCAAGGCTAATACCTGCTGCATTAGCTGTAGAATTTTCAGATTCACTGACACTTGAAGACTTATTTAGAATGTGCAGAATTTGCTCATATTGCTCCTTTGAGAAGGTGCAAGTTGTTATTGGAGGCAGTCCTTGTACATTTAACTGAGTAGAAGTAGATCCTTGTCCCATATTATGATTAAGCTTCCCTATTTCTGAATTAGTATATCTTGAATCTTGATTAATTGCATTCCCTGCAGTTTGAGACTGGTTTGCCTGAGGATTCCCATCAGTAAATCCATTGAACCCAGTATTCCTAAATTGAACATTACTTTCAGTCATTACATTATAGGCTGCATTACCAACACCAACTCCCTCTTTCTTCCTATTCTTGAACTCTGGAGGATATCCCACAATTTTGTAGCAATTTTCTTTGTTATGCCCTTTCATTTTATAGAACTCACATTGCACATTGTAATTCTTTCTGAATTTCTGATTTCCTCCATGTCCAGTTCTGGTGTACATGGCCACATCATAATGACTTGCAGATATTGCTGGATTTGCACCCAATAACCTGATGTAGCATCCACAGACCTTTGACCTTCATCACTGATGATTAAACCATAGGCTTGATTAACAATTGGTGTTGGGCTCATCATCAAGATATGACTTCTTGCTTGACTGTAAGACTCGTTCAATCCTATCAAGAATTGAAACAGTTTCAACTTCTGTAAATGTGTTACAAACTCCTTAGATTTGGCACAATAACATCCGGGAGCAGGAACAAGAGCCTTAAACTTTTCCCACAAGTCCTTGAGTTTTGAAAAATACACAGAAACAGATGTTGTTCCCTAATTCAAAGTAGCAATTTCTTTGTGCAAATTGAAAGATCTTGATCCATCTACCTTGTTAAACCTCTCATGCAAGTTACTCCATACAGCTTGCGCACTAGAGGCATACATTATACCCCTAAGTAATCCACTTGCAACAGAATTCATGATCCAAGACAATACTATAGCATTAACTATTTTCCAATGATTTCAAGTGCATTCTGGAAATTTTTCCTTCGAACAAGATCCATCAACTAGTCCCGATTTGTTCCTACCCAGCATTGCTACTCTCATTGATCGATACCACATAGAATAATTTTTTATCCCAGTCAATTGAAAAGATATAATCTGAATTCCACTTACATCTTCTAGTGACAAGAACAATGGGTGATTGTAATCAATCCCTGGGGCTTGATTTCCACTAGTTCCCTGTGGAACAGTTGTTGCATGTGTAGATTGAGTCCCATCTGGAGTCAAAATATCTTCAATCGCCATTGATGACAAGATTGAAGAATCTGTATGTAGAAGACTGAAATTTTGCGGAAAAACAAGAATTGAACACTGAGCTAATTAATCTTTGATCAAGGCTCTAATACCATGAAATTGTTGTGACAATTATAAGAAATGAAAAATGAAGAAGATGACTACCAGACGAGAGAGAGATAGAACAGAAGAAACAGAGATAGAGGAGTTAGTGATTTTCATTAGTCAAAAATCAATCTCTAAATGATAAAAAGCTGATATATATATATATATATATATATATAGAGAGAGAGAGAGAGAGAGAGAGAGAGAGTAGTAGTAGTAGTTAGATTAGCTTAATTAACAACTTAACTAACTCTTAGTCTTTAACTAACCTCCTAACTGTAATACTGACTCTAACTACTAGGTGAGTGAAATGACTAAAATACCCTTCTTTTCTTTATGATGTTATATCATTTCCTACGCTAAGCAATGACAAAAAACTCCGCCACTGGCCCCCCTTCATAAAAAGGGTGAGATTTATAATTAGATTAGACGGGATTGACTAGGCTCAATACCTCAAACAAGCTCCCTCCCATCTGAGGAATAATTGAAGAGAGAGAGAGCTTTAATTCACCAATATTGAAATAAAACTATCGCGAAGTATTCCTAAAATGTCGGAAAATATCATATATTGGCGGCGGTATCTTAATAATGAGTTTAGAATTTGTGACCGGGGCACCCGCAGTAGAGAGTTCATCACCAAAGATTGAATGCTTTGCAAGTATTGGGATTCTAGGTGACCATATAGATCATGGCCATGCATGAGCATTGAAAATTGTGCTTTTCAAGTTGCGAATTTGTGACTTCTGGACAGTTTGATTGCTAGTTGAGAAGCTGGATTAAACTGGACTATTGTGGTCTCGGTAGTGTTATCAGCATTTAATAACACGGACAATGTTGGCATTTATGGAGGATGGGTGGGAAAAAGAACATCTTTACTCATTAAGTTTGTTTAGGCTCTTGATACCATATAATAGAGGTGGCAAAATGTTAAAAGAAAATAGTTATCCACCCATATTATCCATCAAAAAATAGGTTCGATAATGAACATTTTAAAAACAGGTTAAATATGGATAAGAACCATATTATCCACTTAGAAAATAGATAACCAATAGATAATTAATGGGTTTTTACTTTTACAATTGTAAAGCCTCAAATTGGGGGCTAGAAATTCTCCCAAGAGTCATTATATTCAAGAAACCTTGGATAATATGGGTAACCATATTATCTGCCGGCCAACCCATTTTTTATCCGTATTAAATATGGGTCGAGTCAAATAATTTATTTATTTTTTGAATTACCCATTTTCGACCCGCTCATATCCGACCCGGCCGGCCCGTTTGCCATACCTACCATATAAGAACTAAATTACTTTTATTGAATCCATAACTACCATTAAATATTGAAAGGATTAACTGTTTCCCTAAACTAATTCCTCTAATGGAGGAGGACTAAGGCCTCATTTGTTTGCACTTAATAGAGGTCTGAATCTTAATCTTTCAGATCTAGCTCATTAAGTGCATTTATTTTTTAAATCTTAACCCTAATTATTCAGATCCAGCCCATTAAGTCTATTTGTTTTTTCTCTTTTAAAAGCTCTTAATAGGTCTGAAAGGATCTTATTCAGTCAGATCCATAACAGAGTCCTACTAGCGTTCAGACTCTTTGAAAAAAATGATACAACTTTATTTCCGCAAAGATTCGCTCAACAATAAGGCTTTATTTTAGCAAAGTTTCACGCTTTCTTCATCTTCTGTGCATATAAGTATCACGCCTCTCTCTACTCTCCATCTACTATCCTCTGCTCAAGCTTGTTTTCTCTTGAACATGTAAGATTCTAAAACCTTTAGAAAGTGTTTTGTATTATATTTTGAAAATTCGCAATATGCTTGCATATTATTTTGTGAAAATATACTTGTATGAGTTTCAAGATTTCAATTCGTATTCTCTAATAGTTAATTCTACAGTGAAAAATTAAAAAAAAATTATTGTAAAACTCTTCAAAAGTTGCAGTAGCTTTCCATTTTGAACTAGTTTTTGGATTTTACAAAATATTTATACTCTTTATTCATATTTAGCACTAGCTCTGTTTTTGTATGTGACACACTTTAATTTTTCAAGTTTCAATATGTTCATATTTTTAGGATATCTGACTTCCTCATTGAAAATGGACACTCGTGTTTGTGATTTTACACGATATAACATTTTTCGAAGTAAGATGTAAACATTCACACAACTAAGAAATTAAAATGCAATGGATTGATGAAAATTGAAAATTGTTTCCAAATATTGGCAGATTCTTAGTACCAAACTACTTTTTTTTTATATACACCAAACTACTCTTTAATGTAATTTTTGGATAAATACTAATCCGTTGTAAACTCGGTTGTTGTATGTCACAACACATTTGCTCAGTACAAAAAGATTAAATAAACTTACACATGAATATTTAGTACGTCTGGACAATATTATTGAGTTGAATTGAGATACAAAAAGCAGCAAAAGTTGCACCACTCTAGGCCCTTAGCTGTAATGTTCATAGTTACAACAAAGGGAAGAAATACTCTAAATTCTTTGCTTATATAATGTGTAAACACTACTTTATGTTGGTGTTTTCGTTGTTCCAATTTACTTACTTAAATGTATTATGTTCCTTTAGAGCTGCATAATTGAACTTTCAGAAGTAGTCTCTTCTTGAGCCGAGGGCCTTTCGGAAATAGCCTCTCTATCCCTCCAGGGTAGGGATAAGATATGTGTACACTCTACCCTCCCCAAACCCATCTTGTGGGATTTTACTAGATTGTTGTCATTGTTGTTGTTGCCTACCCGTAACTCCAATGTACTGCTTTTTATTTTCCTGCTCTCAGCCATTATTTTCTACTGAAGAGAAACTAGAAACAGAGAAGAGAATGTTTGATTCTTAGTGATGAACTATAGGCTAGGCACATATAATGGGAGCATTTAATTCATAATGATGTTCTGTATGGTCTCAAAGACACAGATGCTTTGAGTAATAAGTATTAAACTAACAAAAACACTTTTTACTAAAGTCTTTGTGGTATGTTGTTGCTCTCCTTTATTTAGATCTTGCATTAATTTGTTTGAGTAAGGATGAAGAATTATGCAGTTAATGAAATAACGAATGTATAGATCGGATTTGTGAAATTTCACCAGTATCTAATAAGTTGTGGCATGCTGTATTAAAGTTGTGTCTGCTTCTATAGATTTTTTTCTGCTAAATAAATCTCTTTTTCTGTTTTTGATTTTTTGTATTGATTGTCTCGGTCTACTTCTATTTTCATCAGTCATATCCTATAATCATTATTATTTTATATTTCAGTTATGGAACAATCTAGTGAAAATTCAAGAGTGAGTTAGAAAAATATGGACGTAGTAAAAATGTTTTTACAGTTGTATTCAAGAGATATCCTTACACGGAAGACTTGGAAGTAGTTTGAAGGCGGATTCATGGAACAAGGTTAAACTAGTTTTGGAGACTACTCATGGCTTTAGCATCACACAAAAGCAGATGAAGAATCATTATGACTATCTAAAAGAAAAGTATCAAGCTTGGTTGCCAATAACTAAAAAGACTGGCAATATTTATGACCCGGTAACCAATACCATTCTAATGTCTAATAGTGAGTGGAATGAGTACATAAAGGTTAGTGCATTATCTAGTAATTTAGTATTTTCTTTTTTTTTCGTAAAGAAAAGGATTTAACATGCATATTAAAAATTTCTTTATTATAGGCTCATCCAAAAGCAAAGGCATTGAAGACTTCACCTCTACCCTTCCCTGATCTTTGTACTAAACTTTTTGAGGGTTCTACCGCAACAGGAATTCATGGTTGGAGTCCAAGCTGCAGATATCCTCGTCCTGCTGTCTATTTTGTATCTACTACTATAGATATAGATATATTTGATAGCATCGAAGATCTAGTTGGTAACAAAAATGATGGAGCTCCTACTAATTATCCATCTCAGTCTTCAGTTCCAAGTGAAAGGAAACCTTTGGGAAAGAAAAAGAAATCTTCATCGTCTCAATTGAAAATTGATGAGAAGATGAGTACTGCATTGGATATATTGATCAAAAATAATAACGGGCCTGTCATTGAGGAATGTATGGAAAAATTAGAAGCACTTGGATGAGAAGAACCATTATACAGTGCAACTATTAGTATACTTTGTGAAGGTGACAGCTACAGGAAAGCGTGGATGAAAATTTCAAAGGACGACAAGTTAAAGAGTTGGATTAAGGCCATGGGAAAAAAATTGGAAATTCTTTGATTTTGCTAATTATCTAGATTATTCAGTAGACGTTAATAATATGGAACTAATACCTTTGTTTTATTCAACTAATATCTATTATGCTTATTTAATTTTTTAATATTATAGTATGCTTATGGAATATTTTTTTTCTGTGATATACTTTTTTTAAATGTCTTGTCTGACGTATGTTTGATGTTTATGGTATTGTTTTACTGATTAATTTATTATGTTTATGTAACTTTTTTATTTACATACAATGTTATGCTTACTATCGTGTATTATATATTCTCTTTGTTAAAACAGTTTAGATATGGACACTGGAGATCAAATATTATGGTTGATGTGCTTGTATTGGTGTGAAAATCATTTTAGACTCAAGAATCTCCAAAGAAATAAGGATTTGACATCGTCTTTATCTGATGAAAAGTACACATCAGAATTATTGTCCGGCTCTAGTCGACAATACTTAGAATTGATGCGCATGTCTCGTGATGCATATGTTCGACTATGTCAGCATTTTAGACATAAATGATGGCTCGTAGATAGCAAACATATTTCTGTCGAAGAAAAGATTGCAATATTTTTTACTATTATAGGTCATAATGAGCGTTTTGTAGTTATCAAGAGAAGATTTCAACATTCTTCGCAAACGGTTCACAAATATTTTCACGAGGTTCTTGAAGCAATGATGAAATTTGCCAAAGAGGAGATATCATCGACAACATCCGAATCAAATTCGCATATTCCTGGTGCTCATAAAAAGCTACGAAATTTTTTTAAGGTATTATGTATTATAAAATTATTATATATTTTTGTTACAAAATTTTTCATAACTTTTAACATAAAAATAATTATTTATTTATTTGCAGGGAGCAATAGGTGCACTCGACAGGACACGACGGGACATTAGTACATGCAGTTATTCCAGCTAATCAACAAATTATTTACAGAGGAAGAGGAAAGGGTAAATGTTATCAGAATATTTTAGCTATATGTGATTTTAACATGGTCTTCACCTATGTTTTTGCTGGATGGGAAGGGGTAGCACATGATGCACGTGTTCTAACAGAGATCACATCTAATCCAGATAATGGCTTTCCATTTCCTCCTCCTAGTAAGTGATACAACTTATTAAATTATTGTGAAATAATAAGTTAGATGTTTATTATGTCCATTTAACCTTTTATTTTGATGACAGACAAATACTATTATGTGATGCGGCATATCCTAACACTCGAGGGTTTTTAGCGCCATATCGTAATATTCGATATTGGTTAGGAGATTATCATCGTAGACGAGCCATAAATAAAGAGGAAAAGTTTAACCACGCTCATGCCCAACTCAGAAATGTTATTGAACATGCTTATGGAGTTTAAAAGCAAGATTCCCAATATTGGACAAGATGGCTCCATATCCTATTGATGTCCAAAGAGATGTTGTTATTGCATGTTTTGCGGTTCATAATTTTATCAGGAAAGAACGTCTAATTGATGACTTGTTTAATAAATATGATTTACCTCAAGTAATATTTGAGGAAGAAGGAGAATTCGAACAAGAATTGGATGACACAAGTGGACCTAGCTGGACACTTGAAGATTCGCAGTTTATGAACAATACGCGTGAAGAACTTGTACTTCAACTAATGCAAGGAAGAAGAAATACTTGGTAGTTTTGTATTTTCGTTATTAGAAATATGTTTTTAATGTTTGAACATTAGAATTTGAAAAATGTTTAATTAACTATTTTATTTGAATTTTATATATGGTATGTTTAAATATAGATAAATTGTACAAATTAAGATACTAAAAACAAACAGTCTTAATCATTCAGTGTTCAGACCTAGAGACAACATATTAACCATTCAGCTGTGTATTCAGATTCAGACGTCTGAATCTTAATACACATCTTCATATTCTGATGTGTATTCAAATTCAGACGTCTTAATCTTAATTAAAAAAAAATGAGGCGTAACTACTCCTTAGCTAACTCGAAATTTGTTTAGAATTTAAAATAAACAGGAACAAACTAAGTATAAACAACCACATAGCCTTATCCAAATTAGGTGGAACAATGAGCATGTGCTAATACATTGTCACGTAGTAGTTTCATGGCAGTGGTACTCTCTATAATAACCTCTTTTTTTTATCAGGTAAGGTAAACTATCTATAATAACCTTTACCTTCAAGGTTTACTCTTGAAAGTAAAATATATTTATATCGATAACTTAGTTTAAGTTAAAAAAAGATTAGTATATTTTCATCACTTTATCCTTAGTCCCCGATGTCAAAAGCTTATTGATAAATATGAAAATTGGAATATGGGTGGGATTAATCATATGGATGGTCATTCAAAATTATATTTTGAACGAAAAACCACTCAACTTCACCTGTGTAGACAAAGAGGCGAATCCATCTCAAAAATTATGCGCCCATCCTGTTTGGAGCTATAAGCTAGAATTTTTTTAGATTTTGTACGAACTCATGGTCAAAAATAGGTGGTTCCAGACCCTATAGCGACTTATTCTATTTCATTTTGACCTCTTGTTTTCTTCTCGCTCCATTTCTCTATTTCTCTTCCCTTTCTTTTTATTTCTCTTTTTCTCTTTGACTTCATCCAATCCGATTAATTCTCTAAACAATAGATTAAGAATTCTGATATTAACTATTAATCACTTAAGTTACGAAGTACATGATAAGGTTTGCTTCATAATTTTTTAATTCCTACCTAATTAGTAAAATTTTGGGAAGCAATTCACTTTTAAAGAATTAGCCATATGCTCTACGGCTTTTCGATATCTTTGTGTTTCTTTTTTAACTAAAACTCGCAAAAGTTTCAATTCTACATCATTAATTTGGTACTAACATTCTACCTTAATTTCCTCTTTGCTTTGACACAGTAAGAACCGAATCGTTTTGTATTATTCAAAAATTTATATAATATTAATGATATAAAATACAAAATTAGATTTATCAAGTGCGGAGTTTATCTCTTTAGATAATGTGCAAAATTGATTAGTCGTAAAACATTATGACAAGTATCAACTTTAGTTAAAGTTAGTGGTGCACCCATAATTTTAAAATTCTGAATCCGCCTCTAATTAATTAAATTATGCTTGATAACTCCAACTTGGACAAATAGAAAAAGAAAATAGGATGAGAAGAAAACGGTTTTCAAAATCAGCTACTGAAAATGAGTTCACCTAAAAAGGATAAGGACAATGAGTTCATGCTTAATGAGGAAGAAGACGGTTTTCAAAACAACCAGATTAAAAAAAATACAGAAAAACTCACCTTTCAAGATCATAAGTATGGGCGGCTACATACTCATGAACAAGACTCTATTAAACAGTGTTCCATGACCCGAGATTTAAAGCCTAAGCTCTTATACCAACTTTGTCACGTCACAAACTACCCCTAGACGTGATTGGCACCTAGCTAATAATGTCCGCTAGGCGAACCAATTCATGTACTCTTAACCTATTATATAAGCATTGAGAGAAATACGTACTAGCCCAAACGCATTAAATATTACTAAATAAGAAATAATTATTCGACTAAATTATAATTTATTCATAAATCTAAAGAACACTCAAATACTAACTCTCTAACCCAAATTCCATACTAAGATCATGGAGCATCTAATAGAGTAATAGAAGTTTAAGTGACGGGCATGCAAACCCGAAAAAAATATAGACATAAGATAGGTAGAGCTGAAACAACGGCTAATGCAGCGGCTCACCTCAGTAATAGGATCCACTCAGCGAACTCGTTAGCCACTAGCATCGCCCTCAGCAACAGTATCTGCATGGACATGCAGGTAAGGAGTGAGTTATACGTAAATATAACCCAATAAGATCATCGACCCGCCACTCTGAATACCTCTGGAACAAGTGTTAGAAAGTACAAACACACAACGAATACATAAATAATATGCACAGAAATTCTTTCACCGTATAATTACTTTATAAGGTCCAAACAATTATTCAACAACAACACTATATATATATCTCAATACAATCTACACTAAGGACTTGTCATTACCTGCAGTGCAGGAAATTAACCAAACACCCCAACGAGTCCACGGCGGCATACACAATGCCCCAAATATATTACGGCGACGTACACAATGTCCCAATCTATCACGGCGGCATACACAATGCCCCAACTATATCATGGCGGCAAAGAAATAATTTCTAACGCCCCAACGCCATAAAACGAAGCTACGCCAAATCATAAATTATTTATTAAATAATTTTAGCTTTTTACAAAATAATATATATTTGCAGCTGGTCAACGACCAGCGATTCTGCCAAGCACACGCTCGTCCCAACACATGGACCAAGCAGACAAAACATACTTTCAAAACAAGTTTTAAAAAAGTAAGTACCAAAGCTTAAAGTCTCACTTACCTCGCTAACGGGAAGTTCCGCCTTGTAATGTTTAGAATACCAATCAAACGGCCTCCAATGGCCTCGATCTATTACAAGTATTGAATAACACATCCTAATCACTCTAGGTGAATAACTTTCCACAATTTTCGGAACAAATAAAAATCAAAATCGACCTCCGGTCCGATTAATAAAAATATGTATACAATTTAATGTCTAAAGAAGCACTTTAGCGGTGCTAAGGTTGCGGAACAATGCTTTCAAAATCTAAGATATAATGGATAATTTTACTAATTACACCATCAGTAACAAGTTATTTTGCCTACCTATAATTACTCTAATGATTATAATGTATAATAACAATTAGCACTCCATTCAATAAGCTAAACACGTGAAGTAAGATTTCAATTTAATTGACATAGCCTTTTTGTTCACCCACTAGAAAGTCTATGAACGTTAACTATTTCAATTCTCAACTATTGCAATATTTATCCTCTAATTACTAGTTAGTAACTATTCTTAATTTAAAGACACAGAAACGAAATTACCTAAATTTCTATAACTAAAATTCGATATAATTATTCATTCGACAAACTCATAATCATTGCCCAACTATTCCTTTGTCTCCTCCTAATCATTAGTCTATTTTACAAAAAAACATAACTAATACTTCACTGCACATTCAATATCATGTCTATCATTGTACGAAGGTTGATCAAAATACCTGATTATATAGCTTTTTTCTCCACAAAATTCCAGTGAAAAGCTATCCAAGATAAAGAGCAGTCAATCCCTACTACTCATCCTTTTCTTTTTGTCGTCACAATACCCTATATTAACTCACACTGTAATTTATTATCTCCTAATCAATAAAGGAATCAAAGTTTGCCCCACTTTAAACTTTTAAGTTTATTATCTCCTAATGAATAAAGGAATCAAAGTTTGCCCCACTTTAAATTTTTAAGATGGGACATTTGCATCTATACCCGTTTTTTGTGTCACGTTTTAACTTGTGCCCGTTTTGCAAAAAAAACATTGCAAGTGTACCCGCTTTTTCGCATAACTTCAGCATACGGGGCTGAAGTAGCAAAGGCAATCACGCAAAACTTCAGCGCCTGAAGTAGCAAGTGTGCTGAACCAAGTGTGCTGAAATTTTTGTTTGTAATTGATGAACTTAAGCATAGTAGCTGAAGTTTTGTTCTCTATTTGCTAAAGTTTTTGCTTAGCTTGTGCACTTCTTAACACAAAACTTTTGTTTGTAATTGCTTAAGTTTTTATTTTTGTAACTGGCGAACTTCAGCTTCTAGAGCTGAAGTTTTTGTTTTGTAACTAGCGAAGAGCTGAAGTTTTTGTTTTTGTAACTGGCGAACTTCAGCTCTAGAGCTGAAGTCTATTTGCTGAAGTTTTTGTTTAACTTGTGCACGTCTTAACACAAAGCTTTTGTTTGTAATTGCTGAAGTTTTATTTTTGTAATTGGCGAACTTCAGCTCTAGAGCTGAAGTTTTTATTTTGTAACTGGCGAACTGCAACTCTAGAGCTGAAGTTTTTGTTTTGTAAAGTTCTGATAAACATATTTATGGCAATCATCTCATGAACTGAAGCAGAAGAAAGAAGAAGAAGAAGAAAATGAAGGAGGAGAGCGAGGAGGAGAAAGGGGGTTGAAGTTACTTAAAAAGTGGATACAAGTTAAAAGTTTTAAAAAAAATTAGCATAGGTTAAATGGGGGCGACCAAATAGGACGCCTCATGCAATTTTTACCTAAACGTGTGGTACATCAGATGTGGGTTTTGAGCCCACTACTTTATTTATATTATTATTAGTATTATTATATTACTTATTTGTATGCCTAATCATAATATTCTCTTATATATTATCATAAATTTCATTCCACTGACTTAGTACTTGACCCAATAGCTATAAAATTAAAATTTATTCTCTAGTGTCATAATTAATAAGTATATAAAATTTTTTGGGTCATTACAATTCCCCCGTATATATACTAGCCTTTTTTATTTATTCAGCGGTCCTTAACCTGCATACTGTAATTGTTCATTGGTACTCCAGGTCGACCTAACCTGCATACTGTAATTGTTCATTGGTACTCCAGGTCGACCTCACTGGGCGCCGCGGCATATGCTACGTCGTAGAGGCTTTCTGGCGAATCAGTCTCGGCCACGGCCGTGGAATGCGTCATTATGGCCTTTCATATACTCAATCACGACCTACCCGCTTTCTTACCATCGAGTTTTGAGGTCGTTCTTATGTGGTCAGATTTCGACCATACAGTTGGTTTGTTTTTGCTTTATTTCTGTCACCATTTGGATTAGAGTTAAGGGCTTTTGGTTACTTATTTGATTCTTCCTTTTCATAACAAAGAATTTTATTACATCTAATATGAATACTAAGCTAAATATACATACATGAGGTAGGACAAATAGGCAGAAACTGGAGCATCAAAATTATGCGTCAACAGACGGGGAAAATTATTTTTCAAACATATTTACTTTTACAAATTTTATAGAAAACTCCACAAAGCTCATTCAATTTAGTAACACTGTCGTTTGAATGCTGCAGCAGCAGAATCATTACTAGTCGAATTGTAGCCTTAAACATATAAGCTTCAGCAGCAGCAGAAGCACTACTAGTTGCTATGCAACTGCTAGTAACATATAACCTTTGACAATTTCCTAGTTTCTTGTTAATAAAAAAGCATGTATCACGTATATAGTATAGCCAAAATAAGAGTTATGAGATAGATCCCATATGAAGTTTGAAGAGGGAGGAATAGTGGCCATTTTCGTTACTGACAAGAGTTTCATGGTTTCCTTCTTCTATAATGGCTCCATTTTTCATCACACAAACTAAGTCTGCTCCCTTAATTGTTGATAATCTGTGTGCTACTACAATTGTAGTTCGATTTACCATGATTTGGTCTAATGCCATTTGGACAATCCTTTCAGATTCTGCATCAAGCGCACTAGTAGCTTCATCCAGTAATAATATTTTGGGATTTTTCACAATAGCTCGTGCAATGGCGACTCTTTGTTTCTGACCACCAGAAAGCTGAACACCTCGCTCCCCTACTAGGGTATCGTACCCCTGAAATGCATATAGGAGCTTTAGTAACATTGAAATATAAGTATATGAAACTGAACTAAATGAATAAAAGAACAAACTGAAATCTAATCTTAAACTCGGGAAGTGAACATGTAGCAGGAAAGAAATTAGCTTCATTCCTAGAATTCACCAAAATGCTTTGACTCCAAATTTATGGATTTTGACGTCCTCGTTGAAGTTAAAATGACTTTCATCCCTCTCGATATGTAATTCTCCCTCATACAATAACTCATGGGCCTACTTGTACCATAAAGAATCTTAAAGAAGACGAAAGTAACCCTTCGATATCACACAGTGAGTAGTTCAAGATGCTCAGGAAGAAACTGAATTCTCTATTGCATTTTTATATTAGCTTTTGCTCCT
>ML403520.1:0-20096 GCA_005239525.1 Nicotiana knightiana
TATATATATATATATATATATATATATATATATATATACATATCATAATCATAGTTCACCCTTATTCCACCAAAACATTCCACCCTTATTACACCTTTTGCGGCGTGCAACCCGTTCATACCGTACAATATGTATTCACCCTTATTCCACCTTAACATACCACCCTTATTTCACCTGTTGCAGCGTGCAACTCGATCCCACCATAGCAATACCAAGTACTCAATATGCACAGTAAAACTCACAATTCAAATCGCAAAAAACCTTTTACAATTCCTAAACATGTTTCTGAAACAAACAGGAAACCTTGTACTACATGATAATCCGCATAAGTAATACTACACAGCGATACCAATCCAGAATTTACAACTAAAAGATACAAATAAACCAACTTGATCAAATAGTAAGAGATCATGAAACTATTGAAAGAACTAATATCATGAACCGGAGGAAACGATGACTAACAGGTAGCAATTAGGCATGGGAACACATTTAGAGCATATAACAACTAAGATAGGGAAAGAGATAATTTAAGAAGAACGGGGAAACAGGGAAAACAAATAATTCGGCGGCGCATATACACTCGTCATCTCACATATATGCCACTCACATGAAATTCACATAGCACATAGTCCGAGGGTTCCTAATTCCCTCAAGTCTAGGTTAGACACAACATTTACCTCATTCCAAAGACCACTCAATGCTCAATCACACATTTTCCTCTCAAAAAAGCCTCAGAACCAATAGAATCTAGCAAATTATGAACCAAACGATTCAAATTAAGTCTTAGGAACTACCCACGATTGTAAAGAATTCAATTTAGGCCATTTTTTAAAAAGTCAATAAAAGTCAACCACCAGGCCCGCTTGGTCAAATCCCGAAGTTCGGACCAAAATCCGATTATCCATTTACCCCCAAGCCCGATTATGTAATTTTTTTTGCAATCTGAACTCAATTTGAGGTCTAAATCCCTAATTTCTACCCAAAAACCCCTAATTCCACCATGAAAACACTAAATTTTAGGTTAATTGTGAAATGTAATGAAAGGTTGAAAGGAACTAGGTTAGAATCACTTACCAATGATTTGGGGAAGAAAGAGTCTTGGAAGAATTGCCTCTAGGGTTGTAGGTTTTGAAAATTTGAAGAATGAACCAAAAATCCCGTCTAAGTCAAGTTTTATTCAGCTGCAGATGTCGCATTTGTGACTTAGGGTTCGCAAATGTGAACCCCGAAAATGCGAGGAATCCATCACAATTGCGAAGACTCTCACACCTCTACAATCATTGCATTTGCAAATGAAAAGTTCGCAAATGCGAACACTGACTCTTCCGTAAATGCGACCATTTGATCGCATTTGCGATCACTGCCCCTACCTGACCCCCTTCGCAAATGTGAAGCATTGCTCGCAAATGCAAACTCTAGCCTCCCTGTAGATGTGACCTCATGATTGCAAATGAGAACTTATGCTTACCTAGGCACTCGTCGCAAATGCGAAGAATTTGCTCGCATATTGAGGATATTCACAAATGCAAACACTGATCTCGCAAATGCGAGATTAGAGGCCAGTTACTAGAAATTGATCACACCAGCTGAGTTCTAAGTCCAAATTCACTCTGTAGCCTATTCAAAACTCATCCGAGCCCTCGAAGATCTAAACCAACTATGCACACAAGTCTAAAAACATCATACGAATTTGCCCACACGATCAAATCGCCAAAATAACACCTAAAACTACGAATTGAACACCAAATCAAATTAAATTTTCAAGAAAACTTTGAAACTTCTATTTTCACAACCGGACGTTCGAATCACGTCAAACCAACTCTGTTTCTCATCAAATTTGACGGACAAGTCATAAATGTACTATTGGACCTATACCAGGCTCCGAAACTAAAATACAGACCCGATATACAAAAGTTAAACAACGGTCAAACATTTCAAGTTCATTAAGCCTTAGACTTTCAAATTTCTACAAAATGCGATAACTCGGGCTAGGGGATTTCGAATTCGATTATGGGAATACGCCCAAGTCCCAAATCACGATACAAACCCACTGGGACCGTCAAAAGATAAATCCAGGCCCGTTTGCTCAAAACATTGACCGAAGTCAACTCAAATCGAGGAAAGGTAAAACAAGATATTTAAGGCTTCAGATCACAGAATTAGGTTTTGAAATAAAAGATGACCTATCGGGTCATCACATTCTCCACCTCTAAAACAACCTTTCGTCATCGAACGGACATAGAAAAGTACCTGAACTGTGAAAAGGTGGGAATATCTACTCCGCATGTCCGACTCGGACTCCCAAGTAGCTACCTCGACGGGACCGAGATGGCGCCTATATTTAACTTGCTAGGCAAGTCACCGTTAGAAAATTATTAAGCAAATCCTTATTCAATTCAGTAAAAAAAGCAAATAAACTAAAATGAATTAAAGCTAGTGCGGAAATATATAACAACCTCAATATTTGCTACAACCCGGATATGTAGTCACAATTCACGAACTTCTAAGATTTACTACAAGTAAAAGTCTGAAAGAAATACAAATATTTTGAAAGGAAAGAAAAATTAAAGTGCAGTGTCTAGAAGGGGACTCCAGGGTCTGCGGACGTCGGCAGATCTACCTTGGGTCTCCTGTCAGATGAATCCAGTAGCTAACCTCACGATCAGCTCGGGTTGGCAAATCTGCACAAGAAGCGTAGAGTGTAGTATGAGTACAACTGACCCCATGTACTCGTAAGTGCCGAGCCTAACTTCAACGAAGTAGTGACGAGGCTAAGGCGGGTCACTCACACTATGACCTGTATGCAGTATATATATAATAAAGGCGGAAAAAGAAGTGTAAAATAGAATAAAGCAGTAAATTGCAAGATATAGCTACGATTTCAGGAAATAAGCCAACAACGTTCAGAATTTACCAATCCTTAAGAGCAAAAGAGAATACCGTAAAGCTAACACTACTTAGGGAAACATAAACACATAGGTTGTTGCGGCGCGCAAACCGATCCCACCGTACATCTCATATTCCTCCCTTATTTCCTCATAATAACATAAACAACAATGAATAATTATATAGGTGTTGCGGCGCGCAAATCAAACATGCACACAAGTCCTAAAACATCATACAAACTCGCTCGCATGATCAAATCACCAAAATAACGCCTAGAACTACGAATCGGACACCAAATCAAAAGAAATTTTCAAGAAAGCTTTAGAAGTTTTATTTTCCCAACCGGACATCTAAATCACGTCAAACCAACTCCGTTTTTCACCAAATTTCACAAACAAGTCATAAATATGGTATTGGACCTATACCGAGTTCCGGAATCAAAATACGAACTTGTTATCCAAAAAGTCAAACTTGGTCAAATATTTCAAATTCATTAAGCCTTTAACATTCAAATTTCGACAAAGTCCGATATCTCGGGTTAGGGACTTCTGAATTCGATCTCGGTCATACGTCCAAGTCTCAAATCACGGTACGAACCCACCAGGACCATCAAAATACAAATCCGGGTCCGTTTACTCAAAAGGTTGACCAAAGTCAATTCAAATGAAGTTTTTAGGCAAGAATTCTTACTTTTCTCAGTTTTTAACATAAAAGCTTTTCGGAAAGGAGCCCGGACTACGCACGTAAATCGAAGAAGGCTAAAGCATAATTTTTAAGGCTTTACATCATAGAATTAGGTTTCAAAGCATGAGATGACCTATCGGGTCATCACATTCTCTACCTCTAAAACAACCGTTCGCCTTGAACAAACATAGAAAAGTACCTGAACTGGTGAAAATGTGGGAATATCTACTATGCATGTCGGACTCGGACTCCCAAGTAGATGCCTCGATGGGCTGATCTCTCCAGTGCACTCGGGCTGAAGGATAACTCTTTGAACTCAACTGACAAACTTGCCGGGCTAGAATAGCCACCGGCTCCTCCTCGTAAGTCAAATCCTTGTCCAACTGGACAGAGCTGAAATCTAACACATGGGAGATCGGCGTGATACTTCCAGAACATGGACACATGGAACATCAGATGAACTGCTGATAACACTGGTGGCATCACAAGCATATAATCCACCTCTCCCACTCTCTCCAGAATCTCAAAGGGACCGATATACCTAGGGCTCAACTTGCCCTTCTTTCCAAAGCTCCTTACACCCTTCATGGGTTATATCAAGAGAAATATTCTCTCCCCGACCATGAATGCAACATCACAAAATCTACGGTCGGTATAATTCTTCTGCCTGGACTGAGCTGTGCGAAGTCGATCCTGAATAATCTTGACCTTATAGGCCTCCGTACTAGGTCTGTACCCAACAAACGAGCCTCCCCCAGCTCGAACCACCCAACCGTTGACCGGAACCACTTACCGTATAATGCCTCATAGGGATCCATCTGAATGCTCGACTAGTAGTTGTTATTGTAGGCGACCTCTGCAAGTGGCAAGAACTGATCCCACAATCCTCCGAAGTCTATAACACATGCGCGACGCATATCCTCCAATATCTGAATAGTTCGCTCAGATTGTCCGTCCGTCTGAGGATGAAACACTGTGCTCAACTCAACCCGCATGCCCAACTCACACTGTACTGCTCTCCAGAAGTGCGAGGTGAAATGCGTACCTCAATCAGAAATGATAAACACGGGCACACTGTGAATACGGACGATCTAGCGGATATAGATGCGGATATAGATCTCTGCCAACCGCTCTGAAGAATAGGTAACTACCACACGAATGAAATGCGCTGACTTGATCAGCCTGTCCACAATGACCCAAACTGCGTCGAACTTCCTCTAAGTCTGTGGGAGTCCAACACTGAAATCCATAGTGATACGCTCCCACTTCCACTCAGGAATCTCTATCTTTTGAAGCCAACCACCAGGTCTCTGATGCTCATACTTTACTTGCTGACAATTTAGACACCAAGCTGCATAAGGAACTACATCCTTCTTCATCCTCCTCCACCAATAATGCTGCTGCAAGTTCTGATACATCTTGGCGGCACCCGGATGAATAGAATACCGAGAACTGTGGGCCTCCTCAAGAATCAACTCACGAAGTCCATCCATATTAGGCACACAAACACGACCCTGCATTCTCAAGACTCCGTCATCTCCAACAGTAACCTTCTTGGCACCACCGTGCCGCACTGCGTCCCTAAGGACCAACAAATGAGGGTCGACACATTTCCAATCTCCGATGCGCTCAAACAAAGAAGACCGAGTGACTGTACAAGCTAGAACACGGTTAGGCTCTGAAATATCTAGCCTCACAAACTGGTTGGCTAAAGTCTTAACATCTGATGCAAGCGGCCTCTCACCAACTCGAATGAACGCAAGGCTGCCCATACTCGTTGCCTTTCTACTCAAGGAGTCGGCCACCATATTGGCCTTCCCGGGATGATACAAGATGGTGATATCATAGTCTTTCAATAGCTCCAACCACCTCCTCTGCCTCAAATTGAGATCCTTTTGCTTGAA
This sequence comes from Nicotiana knightiana, assembly GCA_005239525.1. Taxonomy (NCBI): domain Eukaryota; kingdom Viridiplantae; phylum Streptophyta; class Magnoliopsida; order Solanales; family Solanaceae; genus Nicotiana; species Nicotiana knightiana. The sequence continues at coordinate 5,475 of ML403520.1, forward strand.
CAAATATTGAAGGCTCTAATGATCTGTGAAAACCTCACACGACACGCCGTAAAGATAGTGTCTCCAAATCTTTAGCGCATGAACAACGGTTGCCAACTCTAAGTCATGGACAAGATAATTCTTCTCATGAACCTTCAACTGCCACAACACATATGCAATCACCCTGCCCTCCTGCATCAATACTACACCGAGCCCAACACATGACGCATCATAATATACCGTATAAGATCCTAAACCTGTGGGCAACACCAACACTCACACTGTAGTCAAAGAAATCTTGAGCTTCTGAAAATTTGCCTCACACTCATCTGACCATCTGAACGGGGCACCCTTTTGGGTCAACCTGGTCAAGGGGGCTACTATAGATGAAAACCTCTCCACAAATCGACGGTAATAGCTCGCCAAACCCAAGAAACTCCTAATCTACGTGGCTGAAGTGAGTCTAGGCCAGTTCTGAACTGACTCAATCTTCTTAGGATCTACCTGAATGCCCTCTGATGATATGACGTGCCCCAAGAAAGCAACTGAATCCAACCAAAACCCGCACTTTGAAAACTTAGCATATAGCTGGCTAGCTCTCATAGTCTGAAGTAAAATCCTAAGATGCTACTCATGTTCCTCTTGACTTCAGGAGTAGATCAAGATATCATCAATAAACACAATCACAAAGGAGTCCAAATAAGGCTTGAACACTCGGTTCATCAAATCCACGAACGCTACTGGGGAATTTGTCAACCCAAAGGATATCACTAGAAACTCATAATGCCCGTACTGAGTCCGAAAAGCTGTCTTAGGGACATCGGATGCCCTAATCCTCAATTGATGGTAGCCAGATTTCAAATCAATCTTCGAAAACACCTTGGCACCCCGAAGTTGATCAAATAAGTAATCTATCCTCGGCAATGGATACTTGTTCTTGATGGTTGTTGACCCATGTCACTGCATAGTTTTGAAGATTGACAAAAGGCTGACCAGTTGAACCAGGTCCATCAGAGCATACATCGTGAACTGACGAGCTGGAACATGAACCGTATATGCTTAGAAGATGTTTTGAATATGAAATATAAATGTACCAAGAGATTGTCTCCTAGTGCGAAAAGGTTGCAAACTGATCTGATTAAATGAAGTCGAATTTAGCAAGGAAAGTAACAAAAGAAAGGAAGTTGAGTTTGGTTCGAATTGATTCACCCAGGTAGAGTTGAACTGGAATTGTAAGACAAGCTCAACGAGTGACTCTATAAATACTTGATGTATTTCTGTTGAAATTCAACACGCACAAAGATGAAGTGAATCAAAAATCTGAAAGCAAAATTCCCAGAGTTAATTTTTGCTAGCAGAATCATTGTGCGATGCAAAGGCTACAGTTCAACTAGAAGAACCAGTTCCATCAGATTGATTATTGAGTCTAGTTGATTGTAGTAGGAGTTTTTAATATTATATATTTCATCTTTCATAGAAGCAATTGTAATAGGTACGTATTGATCAAGTTGGAGTTAACTTGAGGTGTGTAGAAATTAGCTAGGGGATAGTTACTACAAAGGGATTAGAGTTAATCTTTAGGATTACAAAAGAGTTTATTTTGTAAGTCCATTTGGCTCAGAGTTTTTAGTGAAGAGTTGAGCAAATCCTACTGAGGAGTAGGTCGTGGTTTTTTCACCTTTTGAGCCAGGTGTTTTCCACATAAAAATCTCTGTGTTTTTACTTTGCTATTTTTTTCGTCCGCAACAATAGTAGTTGGAACACCAAGAAGAACCAGGTTCTTCTACTGACACATCACTTGAAAATTGGGTACCACACAAAGTAACCTATCTTCTTGTGTGGTATTTAAGTCTAAAACATCAATTGGTAAGAGAGTAGGTTATCCTTGAAAGGCTAATACCTTGGAGAAGATCAAGATGAGTGCAGCACCTGGAAATTGGGAAGGTCAATCAACTGCAAGGCCACCACTCTTCAATGGCCAGTACTACTCATAGAAAAATAGGATGAAGGATCACCTAATGGAGAAGACTATAAACTCTAGCACATAGTCACTGATGGTCCTCTAGCTACCATGATGAAGACTGCTGAAGGTATAGATATACCAAAGAAAAGAGCTGATTGCACTGCTGATGATCTAAAGAAATGGGAGAAAAATGCAAAGGCCAAAAAGTGGCTAGTGTGTGGACTAGGTCCAGACGAGTACAACAGAATCCAAAGGTCCACCACTGCCAAAGAGATCTAGGATACTTTGCAAGTAGCCCATGAAGGAACACCTCAGGTAAAAAGGTCAAGAGGTACTATACTATACTCTCAGTATGAAAACCTCACTATGAAAGAAGGAGAGACTATCCAAGAGATGTACACAAGGTTCACAACCTTGACTAATGAACTGAAGTCTCTTGGAAGAGTCATTCTTGAAGAGGACATGGTTGAGAAGATCCTAACAAGGGTTTTGCCTATTTCCTAGGAAAGCAAAATCACTGCTATCAAGGAATCCAAAAATATGGCAACCCTGAGATTGGATGAGCTGATTGGAAACCTCACTACCTATGAACTGAGAAGGAAAACAATGAAGATGGATGGTCCAAAGAAGGAGAGAAGTCTAGCACTAAGAATCACTGAGGGAGCAGATCTGGAGGATGATGAGATGGCCATGATAACCAAAGAATTCAAAAACTTTCTAATGAGGAAGAAGGGCATCTCTAGAGGAGGAAACTACAACAAACAAAAGCTCCAGAAAGGACAACCAACGAGGGATGATATAAATGTGGTAAGACTGACCATCTCATCAAAAACTGTCCTCAGTGGGAAGTAGAATGNCAAAGTAAAGTTCCTAACTAAGGAAAAACTCTCTGAGTTGCTACTTAATAGATGATTCTGAGGAAACAACCAAAGAGAAGGATCAACTATCTAAAAAATGTGGAATGCTAAAAGCAAAGTGCATAAACTTGGAAATCAAAGTCAGTGAATCTGAAAAGAAAAATACTGACTTGTTGAACCAGGTTCATCCACTTGAAACTGAGATTCTAGAACTAAAATCTGAAAACTTAAAGCTAAAGCTAGGATCAAGTAAAAAGGTTGTTGATCATTCTCATATCATGTTAGAAGAAAACATGGGAAAATTAAAAGATAAGATGTATGCCAAGGACGAACAAATAAGAACTCTTAATGAAGAACTTGGCAAAGTCAAACATGAATTAGATCGAACCTGTAAATGGAATAAATTCTCTGACGCCCTGATATGGCTTCAATAGAATCATAGTAGCAACAGGAGAGGGATTAGCTTTGGAAGTCAATTGCCCAAGTGGGATCCCAAAAACAAGTATCTCACTCTTCCTGAGAATAAAATCTACACCCATTGTGGTAAGACTGGGCACTACAAATATGAGTGTACTGCAAAAGAGCAGGCCAGTCGAAAAAATGAGAGGTTTGTAAAAGGGAAAAACTGGCTACCAAATTGGGCCAAGAAAAATTTGATTCATCCATTCTCTCATAGAAAAGGACCCAAACTAGTTTGGGTTCTTAAGACTAACCTTTGATTCTTTTTGTAGGTTCAAGTGAGAGGAGGCAGCCAGATTTGGTACTTGGATAGTGGCTGCTCAAAGCATATGACTGGGAACATGGAATAGTTCCTTTCACTTGAAAGTGTCAAAGGAGGAAGTGTATCCTTTGGAAACGGGAAGAAAGGTGAAATCATTGGGATTGGTAAGGTAGGTAAGGATGATACACGATCTATTGAACATGATGGCTTGAAATACAGTCTGATCAGTGTATCACAACTATGTGATAGAGGTAACCTGGTTGCCTTTACTTACACAAAATGTTTGGTGATTAACCTGCTTATTGACAAGATTGTTTTGTAGGGAAAAAGAATGAATAACATCTATGTCATAGATTTGTCCACATTGTCTGAAAATGAACTCACTTGTCTAAGTGTGTTGGACAGTGATCCCCTCCTGTGGCACTAACGACTTGGTCATGCAAGTCTAACTCAGCTTAACAAACTAGTCTCTAAGGACTTAGTGGTAGGACTTCCTAACATTAAGTTCAAGGAAGACAAAGCTTGTGAGGCATGTGCCAGGGGGAAGCAAGTAAGGTCCTTTTTCAAAAGTAAGAAAATAGTCAGTACAACCAGGACGTTGGAACTGATTCATATGGATCTATGTGGTCATATGAGAACTCTGAGTAGAGGAGGTAAGAGATATGTAATGGTGCTAGTTGATGATTATTCAAGGTTCACTTGGACCTTATTCCTAATATCTAAGGATGAAGCATTTGATATTCTCACCTCATTTGTCAAGAAAACTCAAAATCAATTAGGACATCAACTGGCATCAATAAGATCTGACCATGGTACTGAATTTGAGAATGCTAAGTTTGCTGAGTTCTGTGATGAACATGGTGTTAATCATAACTTTTCTGCTCCTAGAACCCCACAGCAAAATGGGGTTGTTGAAAGGAAAAATAGAACTCTTGAAGACATGGCAAGAACCATGCTCCTATCTAGCAAACTATCTCACAGCTTCTGGGCTGAAGCAATAAATACTGCTTGCTACATAATCAATAGATGCATGACTAGACCTCTAGTAGAGAAAACTCCCTATGAATTGCTTAAAGGGAGAAAGTCCAACATATCCCACTTTATAGCTTTTGGATGCAAGTGTTTTGTACAAAATAATGGAAAAGATTCCCTAGGAAAATTTGACCCCATAAGTGATAAGGGAGTATTCTTGGGATATTCATCACATAGTAAAGCTTATAAAGTGTATAATAAAAGAACTATGTGTGTAGAAGAAAGTATACATGTTGTCTTTGATGAAACTAACATTCTTGCTGAGAGACAGGAACCTGAAGATGAGGAGCTTGGACTGGTAAGAAGCAGTGATCACACTGAAGCAAGCATAAAAGGTGGAACAGGTGATGGACCAAGTTCAACTACCCTAAGCATCATGAGAGGGGGAACTCAACATATGCAACCTGGCCCTGATCATGCTCTACAGCAACAAGACATCATGGAATCATCTAGGAATGAACAACTGGTACTTAAGCCACACAGATATCAGAGTTCTCACCCTCTTGAGAACAGCATAACAGATTTGGTACCTGGAATCAAGACAAGATCATCCTTGAAAAATCTGTGTGCATTTGATGCCTTTCTATCCATGATCGAAACAAAGAACATTGGGGAAGCCCTACAAGATTCTGATTGGGTAAATGCTATGCAAAAAGAGCTGAATCAGTTTGAAGGAAGTCAAGTATGGCACTTGGTACCCAGGCCATTGGATAGATCTCTAATTGGCACCAAGTGGGTCGTTAGGAACAAGCTCGATGAGGATGGAATTGTTACAAGGAATAAGGCAAGATTAGTTGTTCAAGGATATAGTCAAGAAGAAGGAATTGACTATGATGAGACCTTTTACCCTGTGGCAAGACTGGTGGAAATCAGACTTCTTATAGCATTTGCTGCACACATGGAATTCACTCTTCATCAGATGGATATTAAGAGTGCCTTTCTAAATGGCTATCTGAAGGAAGATGTATTTGTCAAGCAGCCTCCAGGCTTTGAAAGCAATAAATCACCTGACCACGTATACAAACTCGACGAGGCTCTATATAGTCTCAAACAGGCACCAAGAGCATGGTACGAAAGATTATCAAAATTCCTGCTAGAACATGGGTACAAACGAGGCAAAATTGATAGTATCTTGTTCTTAAGGGAAAAAGGTAAGGATCTTCTGGTTGTGCAAATATATGTGGATGATATCATATTTGGAGCAACTTCTGAGAAAGCAAGGAATTTTCTATGCTAATGGGAGGTGAGTTTGAGATGAGCATGATGGGTGAGCTAAACTTTTTCTTAGGCTTGCAAATTAAGCAAAACCCAAATGGAACAATGATCCACCAACAAAAGTATGTGAAAGAATTGCTCAAAAATTTTAAAATGGAAGACTCAAAAGAAAAAGACACTCCCATAGCCACAACTACAAAACTGGACATGGATGAACCTGGTTCATCTATTGATCAGAAGCTACATAGAGGGATGATTGGGTCTCTATTTTATCTCACTACCAGCAGACCTGATATTGTGTTCAGTGTGGGATTATGTGCTAGGTTTCATGCAAATCCAAAGGAGACCCAGCTCACTGTAGTAAAGAGAATTTTGAGATATTTGAAAGGCACCACTGATTTATGCCTTTGGTATCCTAAAGGTAGTAATTTNACAAAACTGGACATGGATGAACCTGGTTCATCTATTGATCAGAAGCTACATAGAGGGATGATTGGGTCTCTATTTTATCTCACTACCAGCAGACCTGATATTGTGTTCAGTGTGGGATTATGTGCTAGGTTTCATGCAAATCCAAAGGAGACCCAGCTCACTGTAGTAAAGAGAATTTTGAGATATTTGAAAGGCACCACTGATTTATGCCTTTGGTATCCTAATGGTAGTAATTTTGACCTTGTAGGATATGCTGATGCTGATTATGCAAGATTCCTGGTTGACAGGAAAAGTACTTCAGGTATGGCTCACTTTTTGGGTTCATGTCTTATGTCTGGGCTACCAAGAAACAAAATTCAGTAGCCTTGTCTACTACTGAGGCTGAATATGTGGCTGCAGCCTCATGCTGTGCTCAGTTGTTATGGATCAAACAAAAACTCATGGACTTTGGTATTGATATGGGATGCATTCGTATATTTTGTGATAACACTAGTGCTAATAGTATGACGAAGAACCCGGTTCATCACAAAAGTACTAAGCACATAGATGTTAGACACCATTTCCTAAGGTATAACTATCAAAAAGGAATGGTCTCAATCGAATTTTGTGCTACTGATCATCAAATTGCTGATATATTCACTAAAGCACTTAGTAGGGAGCATTTTGAGAGAAACGGTCTAGAATTAGGGATGATTATGATCACCTCATTGAAGAGAAAGAAAAGTTTTTTATTTAAATGAATTTTTGGCTAGAAAATTTTTAGGTACTTAATCAGATTAATAATTGCTCAGCATCATGTCTTTATTGCCATACTCTTGTGCCATGTACTAATATGATTCCCTGGATACTAATAATTTTTATCTATCTTTGTAAATTGAGGCAATCTAAAGATTTCAACCAGGATGAACTTGGTTCATCTGTGATGATTCATCTGACTGATGAGGTACGTACTCTTCTCTATATAGTAATTCAATTACAGTCACACATGAGCAGGATTCTATCTATATTTGGTTCATTACTAATTCTCTATATCGATCCATAAATAAACCCATTCCAAGGAGTCACATCAACACTCAATTAGCCTAGAAATAGGAGACTCTCAACCGTCAAATCAATGACACTCCTACAACTATTAGACTTCCACTTGAATTAATTTTTTATCCGTTGTAAAATTAATGGCCATATGTTATAAAAGATAATATTTCTCCTCTCTTCATAAAGCTTCCTTCAACCAAGGTTAACTCATAGTACACTACCCAAAACCTGCAAAACTCCTCCTTTCCTCACAACAGAAAAAAAAATGTCTTCACCTCTACCAGCTTCCTCATCTAATTCCTCACCTAATCGTGATTACGATGGAGGAAATTCTGAATCTGTCTCCAATTCTCCATCTTTTTACAGCTCCGAATCACCAGAAATTCCATCATCCCCTGAAAATAAACCTGTTCTTGAACCCACTCCAAACCCTAATCCTGCCCCCAAGAATCATCGTGTTAAAGTTCTTGCCCGGAAATTTGTTGCTTCTGGGGCTAGGGAAAAATTCTTGGAGGATCTTATTAAAGCAGAAAAAATTACTAAGTCAGATTCATCCAGTGAAGCATTTAAATCAGCTAATGAGGAAGAAGCACCTGGTTCAACCAGTTCTGAAAAAGGTAATCTTGAAGTCTACTCTGAATTTACTTCTGCTGATAAAAGATTCGTGTTGGTAGGGTCTGTTATTGATGTCGAAATCTCTGGAAGGAAGAAGAATGGGAGAAAAGAAAGAATTCTTGAGAGAGAGGGAGAAGAAGATGTGAGGGGATCTAGGAAGGATGGTACCACGTTGGCTATTTGTGGTCCCATTCCTGAAACTATGGGAGAAGAAGTCACTGATTTAGGGGGAAGCATAGTAGGGGAAGCTGCAGCAGGTCTTGCAAGTCTGAAGAAAGCTATAAATGAACCTGGTTCATCGGGGGAAGAAACATTAGCGGAAAGGTTGAGCAAACTGGGGGAGTCTTATAACTCGAAGAGAAGAAGGAGTCAAAAACCCAAGAAGGCAACTCACCCAGTTCCTTCAAAGAAAAGGAAAATTTCTGAATTTGCTGGCGTTTCTGCTCCAAAAGTTAGAGCTACTCGTAGCACTGTAAGAGAAGAAGAAGAAGAAAATTAGAAAAGGCTCTGAAGGAGAGCAAGAAGAAGAGAGCAGAAAAAGGAAAAGAAAAAGTTGAAGAGCCTGTTGAGGCTATTGAAATTGAAGAAACTGGGTTGGACCTGGTCCAACAGGAGGATCAACCTGCTCCAGGTGTGTCTGGGACACCAAAACCCACAAAGGCAAAGGCTTCTTCAAAGAAGTCAGCTAGGATGTCGGTCGCACCAACAAAATCTGTTAAGAAGACCAGGGCCAAGCCAAAGAAAGTGAAAGTTGTTTATGATGATGATGCAGATTGGAGTGGAGAAGAGGAGAAGGAAATTGGAGTGGTGACTGACATGGTTACCATGTTTGGAAAAAGAACAATGCTAAAGGGCAAGCTGGTGAAGGATTTAAAGGAGCCTGGTATGCATTATCTTATGGAAACTCTGGAGGTACAAGGCTGGAAGGACCTGGTCCTTCGCATGGAAGGCAGGCTGGCAAGAGAAGAGTTGGTAGAGTTTATGGGAAATGCAAGTATCAAGGAAGGCAGGGTCACGTCTATGGTCAAAGGAATTGAGGTTTCCTTTGATGTCAAAGCACTGGGTGTTATTCTTAACATACCAGCTGAGGGCTATGAGGACTATACAAGGCAGAGATGGCCTTGTCTAGATGGGATGGCCTCAGCAATCGACATCACCAGGTTCTTTAGTGATAGTGAGAAGGAGATTGAACCCAGGCCGGTTTACAAGAGTGAGATGAAGCCTGAGCACAAGATACTCTTTGAGTTCGTGATTAAGTTCCTACTGCCTAGAAAATAAAGAAGGCATATGGCAAATTATATGGATCTTACATTGATGGAATTCTTGTACAGGGGAAAGAAAATTAATTGGCCAGCTTTTATCATCCAACTCCTTGACAGAGTGGTGAACGTAACCAAGACACACGCAATTCCTTATGGCTTCATGCTGAGAGCAGTGCTTGCACATTTTGGGGTTCCAGTAAAGAAGGCTGAGATGGCTATGGCCAAAGATTATTTTGGGAAGGAAACTTTGCTTACATGTGACTACAATGTCAATGTTCCTGTGGATGAACCTGGTTCATCTAGGAAGCAACCAGTCAACAGCAAAGTTAGAACTTTGGTGCAAGAAAACGAGATTAAGGATATGGAGATCCTTCGCTTAAAGTCTCGTGTGATTGAGGTTGAAAAAGAGCGGGATGCTCTTAGAGCTGAATTAGAAAAAGAGAAAGAAAAGAACGAGGGTGTTCTTAATTAGATGCTTTCTCTCCTACAATCCAAGTCCACAACCTTTACTGCACCTTCCCATCCTTAGGCTTCTTAGAGCTTCCTTAAACCATCTTAAGACCAGTTATCAGTTCCAGTTCTTTTTATTCTTTTTTGGTCATGGTTGGTTGTTTTTGTTTTTCTGTGTGTGGTTGATTATCGTTCCTTATCAATGAAGTTTGCTTTTAGTTATTGACTTGTCTCAATTTCTGAGTTAGCTAACATTTATTGGTTTCTTGTGTTGGTTGATCATGCTTTGCACCTGCAGTTGCCTCAATGGCCATGTGTAATAATTAATAAAACTGGTAAGTATATCATTTTGTAAACTTTTCGATGATGCCAAAAGGGGGAAAACAATGATGAACTTTTCAAAAATATGAAGATAGTGTGCTGAACTTTTCAAAAATATAAAGATGTGATATTTATAACCTAATGAACCTGGATTCTCTATGATTATTTCTCAAAACTATACAAAGTTCTTTGACGTGTATACATGATTAAGCACAGAGTTTGTTATCATCAAAAAGGGGGAATTTGTTGCCCCATGTCAGTGCATAGTTTTGAAGATTGACAAAAGGCTGACCAGTTGAACCAGGTCCATCAGAGCACACATCGTGAACTGACGAGCTGGCACATGAACCGTATATGCTTAGGAGATGTTTTGAATATGAAATATCAATGTACCAAGAGATTGTCTCCTAATGAGAAAAGGTTTCAAACTGATCAGATTAATTGAAGTCGAATTCAGCAAGGAAAGTAACAAAAGAAAGGAAGTTGAGTTTGGTTTGAATTGGTTCACCCAGGTAGAGTTGAACTGGAATTGGAAGACAATCTCAATGACTGACTCTATACAAACTTGATGTATTTCTGCTGAAATTCAACACGCACAAAGCTGAAGTGAATCAAAGTCGAAAGCAAAATTCCCAGAGTTAATTTTTGCTAGCAGAATCATTGTGCGATGCAAAGGCTACAGTTCAACTAGAAGAACTCGTTCCATAAGATTGATTATTGAGTCTAGTTGATTGTAGTAGGAGTTTTTAATATTGAATCTTTCAGCTTTCATAGAAGCAATTGTAATTGGTACGTATTGATCAAGTTAGAGTTAACTTGAGGTGTGTAGAAATTAGCTAGGGGCTATTTACTACAAAGGGATTAGAGTTAATCCTTAAGATTACAAAAGAGTTTATTTTGTAAGTCCGTTTGGCTCAGAGTTTTTAGTGAAGAGTTGAGAAAATCCTACTAAGGAGTAGGTCGTGGTTTTTTCATCTTTTGAGCCAGGTGTTTTCCACGTAAAAATCTCTGTGTTTTTACTTTACTGCTTTTTTTTATTCCGTAACAATAGTAGTTGGAACACCAAGAAGAACCAGGTTCTTCTACTGAGACAACACTAAAAAATTGGATACCACACAAAGTAACCTATCTTCTTGTGTAGTATTGAAGTCTAAAACATCAATGGTGACTTTGTTCAACTGCCAATAGTCTATGCACATCCTCATCAATCCATCCTTCTTCTTCATGAACAACATAGGCGCACCCCAGGGCGAGACACTAGGTCTAATGAAGCCCTTATCAAGCAAATCTTGCAACTGTTCTTTCAATTCTTTAACCTCTGGCAGGGTCATGCAGTATGGCAGAATGGAAATGGGTTGAGTGCCCGGAGCCAAATCAATACAGAAATCAATTTCCCTGTCGGGTGGCATTCCCGCCAGGTTTGTAGGAAACACCTCTGGAAACTCATGAAAAACTGATACTGAATCCATGGAAGGAACCTCCACACTAGAATCGTGAACATAAGCCAAATAAGCTAGAAACCCCTTCTCGACCATATGTTGAGCCTTCACATAAGAGATAAATCTGTTGGTAGAACGGCCAGGAGTACCCCTCCACTCTAATCGAGGAAGCCCTGGTAAGGTTAAGGTCACCGTCTTAGCGTGACAGTCCAATATAGTGTGATAAGGTGACAGTCAATCCATACCCAAGATAACATCAAAATCAACCATATCGAGAAGTAAAAGATCTACACTAGTATCAAGAATCCCAATGGTGACTACACATGAACGATAAATACGGTATACAAGAATAGCATCCCCCACAGGTGTGGACACATACACAGGAGCACTCAAAGAATCACGAGGCACAACCAAATATGAAGCGAAATAGAATGACACATAGGAGTAAGTAGAACCCGGATAAAATATAACTGCAGCATCTCTACTGCAAACTAAATCAGTACCTGTGATCACAACGTTAGATGACTCAGCCTCAGGCCTGGCTGGAAAAGCATAACATCGGGGCTGGGCCCCACTACCCTAAACTACATCCCTGGGATGGCCTCTAGCTGGATGGCCTCCGCCTCTAACGACTTGACCTCCATCTCTAACAGTCTGGCTTCTACCTCTGCCTTCCTGACCGCTACCTCTGGCTGGCTGAACGGGCGGTGCAACATCTGGTGCCGGGACCATGGCACGAGAACCCTGATTCTGTGGCATGACGCCCAATAATCTTGGACAGGTCCTCATGATATGCTTATAACCACCACACTCGAAACATCCATCCTGGTTCTGTGGCTGCGGAAACTGATACTGACCCGAACGAGCTGGATAACCACGGTAATAACTCTGAATAGGAGGTTCACTGATAGGATTTGGTGGTTCACTGTAGGTTGGTTGTCCAGAATAAGTCACATAAGGACCACGACTCCCTGAAGCACTGTGGGATGCCTGAAGTGCTGAATGAAATGGCCTGGGAGGATGGCCTCTACCAAAAGTACCCCACCTCCAGATGAGGTACCGCTGAACCCACCGGAATGACGAGGTCTCTTGTCAGACCCCTGACCTCCCTGTGCAAGACCATCTCGACCCGCCTGGCGACATTGGCTGCCCCTTGAAAAGAAATCTCACTCCTAGTCTCCTTAGCCATTTGCAATCTAATAGGCTGAGCAAGTCCCTCAATGAACCTATCTCTCTCTCTCTCTCTCTCTCTCTCTGTAGGAAGTAGAAGAAGAACATGACGGGCCAAATCCACAAAACGGGTCTCATACTGAGTAACAGCCATACTGCCCTGCTGGAGACGCTCGAACTGACGATGATGCTCCTCTCTCAATGTGATAGGGAGGAACTGCTCTAGGAAGAGCTGAGTGAATTGGTCCCAAGTAAGAGCACACGACCCTCTTGTTCTGGTCAAAAAATAATCTCTCCACCATTTCTTGGCGGAACCAGTCGTCTAAAGTGCAGCAAAATCGACCCCATTGGTCTCCACTATACCCATGTTCTGTAGCACCTCATGATAACTAACAAGATAATCCTGCGGATCCTCTGAAGATGCACCACTAAAGTTAACTAAAAAGATATTAGTAAACCTGTCCAATCTCCATAAAGCCTCAGAAGACATGGATGACCCATCACCGGCCTGTTCCTCAACAATAGGCTAAACTACTCCGACTGGATGAGCTGTTGGAGTCTGATACTGGGGATCCATCTGCTCCGGAGTGTGGGTAGCAGGAGTCTGTGCTCCTCCTCCAGCTTGAGAGAGGGCTGGTGCCATGGGAAATGCGCCAGTCTGAGCCACACTCTCCATAAGTCCTACCAAACGGACAAAAGCGTCCTGAACCGGCCCGGCAGGAACAATCGGGGCTGGAACCTCCTCGTCAAACTCTACCTGAGGCTCCACTACTGGTGCTGCTGCTCGGGCTCTGGGCTGAGCCTGCCCCTAACTCGGCCTCTGGGCTGAGCCTGCCCCTAACTCGGCCTCTGGCACGGCCTCGGCCTCGACCTCTGCCCCTCGTAGGATCTGTCACTAAGGGCTCTGGCTACTGCTTAGCTGAAGATGCGGTACGTGCTCTCGCCATTTCTGAGAGAATAAGAGTAGAAGAATTCAATTAGCTTCGAGAGAACAAAATCGCACGACAGAGAAGAATAGAAGTGAAATTTGTTCCTAAACTTCATAGCCTCTGGAAGATAGGTACGGGCGTCTCCGTACCAATCCTCCAGACTCTACTAAGCCCCCTCGTGAATTGTGAGACCTAGGAAACCTAATACTCTGATACCAACTTGTCACGACCTGGAATTCCCACCTTCGGGACCATGATGGCGCCTAACATTTCACTTGCTAGGCAAGCCAACGTTAGAGACTTATTAAGCCCATTTTTTTTATACATTTCAGTAAATAAGGTCAAATAAGCTAAAATGAAATAAAACGAGTTCAGAATAATATAAATGCCATAATATCAGCTACATTTAGGATCTGAAGTCACAAATCATGAGCTACTATGATTTACTACAAACATGGTCTGAAAGGAAATACACTGTCCTGAAAGAAAAGAAACAGTAAAGTAATGTGACTAAGAAGAGACTCCAGGATCTGCTGATGCCGGCAGATCTACCTTGGGTCTCCTATCGAACAAGTCCAGCTGCTAACCTCATGATCAGCTCGGACCAGTACCAAAATCTGCACAAGAACTGCAGAGTGTAGAATGAGTACAACCGACCCCATATACTCTATAAGTGTCGAGCCTAACATCGACGAAATAGTGACGAACCTAAGGCGGGTCACTCACCCTACAACCTGTACGCAATATAAATAATATAGACATAAAAAGGATTAGTGACGAGGCTAAGGCGGGTCACTCACCCTACAACCTGTACGCAATATAAATAATATAGACATAAAAAGGAAATACAGAACGAAGTAAGGTAGTCAAATGAAAGTGATAGCTACAACTTCAGGAATAAGTCAACGACGTTCAGAATTTACCAATCCTTAAGTGAAAAAGGGGAAATACCGTAAGACTATCACATCCCAGAGGAATATAAACACATAGGTTGTTGCGGTGCGCAACCCGATCCCACCGTACGTCGCATAGTCCTCCCTTATTTCCTCATAACAACATTAACAACAATGAATATATATATATATATGTATATATATATATATATGTGTATATATATATATGTATATATGTATACATATATATATGTATACATATATAATATATATATATATATATATATAATATATATATATATATATATA
>ML403521.1:0-50022 GCA_005239525.1 Nicotiana knightiana
GACTACACCTCCCTAAGCACTTTAAAAATACACATACTTTAGCTTTTCAACCTCACACTTATAACCAACTCCACCTTCACATCAATGTTAATACCCCATACTTCTTTAAGCACAATCACATCAAGAGTCACCACATATATTTTTCTTTCACAACAATACAACTATTTTTTTTTCTTTTTCTCTTTTTTTTCTCAAGTGACTCTTACTTTTTCAAACAGTGCACCTTTCTCCNGGTTGCCAAAGAAAAAGGATTATAGGCTCAAAGGGGTTAACTACGATACAAAACAATTCGGTGGATAAAATATATATAGCTGGCTCAACAAAGAAATGCCTATATCACTTCCAAGACTAAACAAAACTTCTATTTCGCTTTGCATACACACAGGGAAAGTTCTAGACATCAAATGCAATGCACATAATAACATACAAACCTCACACACACATGGCACATAACTCACTCAGGATTGGATCTATCACGACACTCCAGTCAAAGTAGTTAAGCAAGTCTTAAGAATTCCTGATTTACAGTATTTATTCTGGAGTCAAAAAATTGAGCCCAAGCGTCACAACCAAAGTACTGACTATTCTCAAGGCATTAGCACGTTTCGAGATATTGCTACGATTAAGTCGTCAACCGTGTGGTTACTACTCCTAAAAATTAAAAACTACCTACACCCGGTTCAATTAAAAACCCTTGGAAAAGAACCGTGGTTCAAAGAAAAACCAAGGGGGAATTACTACACTACCTAAAAAAAAATCTTTTTGGTGTTTTTCTTTTAGACTTACTTCCCTCAAGAAAACTGTCTAGGAGATCCATCGTCAGGAAGAGTCCACATATTTTAAAAAAAAAAAAATTTATTTTATTTTATTTTATTTTATTTTGTAAAAAGATAAATTATTCCATTAATCTAACATAACTAAAATAGCATAGAAAGTCACCAGACAATCTCCTCACCCCACACTTAAAATTGTGCATTGTCCCCAATGCGCACCTATGCATACAAGAGGGTAAAAAGAAACTCCCTGGTAGGCCAAAGGCCGAAGCACTAGCATCTCATGGGGTACTCAGACTTCTCCCAGGCCTGGTCCTTCATGCGGGTACCTCACATTTAGTTCCAACCATCTGGTTTGCTGTTGCATCCTACCAGTGGCTTTGCGTTCCATGATCTTAAAAAAATTCAAAAAGAATTTGATACTACAAAAATAATACAATTAGAAAAGTAAAATAAACAAATAAAATAAAATAAAATAAAATAAAGCAATAAAGTTGGGTTTCCTCCCAACAAGCGCTTGATTTAACGTCGCGGCACGACGTGAATCACTTTATGCCTCCACTTCGAACTTATGAATTGAGCCCCCAATTTGGCATCAAGTTTTCGGTTATGCTCCAAGGGTGGTNTTGGCAAGAAAAATTCCAGGATGTAGGCATCTTGTTCCTCATTCCTTTACTCCTCAATTGGCTCGGATGACTCTATTTCCATATCATCATCCAAGCACAATGTGGAAAAATGTTTGGAGTGAGGACCAATGCGCTCAAACACATGAACTGCAGGACTTTCAACATCCTCAACAACAATCACACTAGAGTCGATTAAATTTGTATCCTCAACGTCCCTGGTTGACTCTAGTACTACTTCTTCAATATCGGCATCCTCAAATTCTAGTTGGTTAGTGTGTTGGGTTTCTACTTTGGACACCTCCATTGGCACCTCAATTTTCATCTCTGATGTACACTGCTCCTGGCTACTATCCATAATATTGGCATATTGAGCATTAAAAGCTTCAACTAGTTGACTCGTTTGAGCCTCCAAGTTGCGAATAGTTTCATCTTGCCTTTGTACCTGCAGTTGTAACTCCTCATGTTGTTCCAAAATGCACTTCATCATATCCTTGAGCCTTTTCAGGTCATCATCACTGAGTTCTTTGTTTCTATTAACTTCACAAGAAAAAGAAGAACCATCAAAGTAAGGGGTTGGGGGAAGATAAGAAATATAAGCACAACCCTGAAAGTGACCATCTTGACCACCACACATATCACACACATTCCACACATAAGATTGAGTTGGTGCACATAACTCGCTCTCGGGAAGATTTTGATAATTTTGCTCTGGGTGGTTTCCTCCATAATATGCATAATGAGGATCAAAAGTAGAATTACCAACATCCAAACTCTCATAATTCCATGATGCCATGTTTTAACAAATAAAACTAAAATAAAGAAAATAAAAATCAAATACAAAAAAAAAAAATTCAACTTGAAACCTAATAATATGTACAATTACAGCTACACTTGATAATACCGTTAATTCCCCGGCAACGGCGCCAAAATTTGATCACGCTCAACTATGTCTAATAAAAGACTAAGCGGGCGTTGCAAATATAATCCGGGGTATTATGCCCAGAGTCGATCCCACAGGGAATTTACGTATCAATCAAGTCTTTAGAATACACAACTTTTACTCAATCAATTCTCTCAAGACTTTTTAATATAAATTGGTGATGTTTTACTAATTCTACTGACAATAATAATAACTAACAATTACTAACAATGTGTTGTAAACAATTATGATAAAGGTCTAAGGTTATGGTTTCCCCCGTCGGTGAACTTCCTTCTCGGATACTTCTTATAGTTTGATTAGTCGTCTCTATCAATCATGAACACTCTATCTACCATAAATCTCTCTCAAGTAATTATGATAATTTACTAGACGCACTCTCTCAAGTTACGCTAGCTAGATTGCATTACAGTTCACTTTAGATTGCACCCGAGGTATCCGTTATCTCTAATCAACCTCTAAACCCTTGATTATGACTTTCGTCTATACTCTGGGAGTGGTGTTGTTCAAACAACTACCTAAATATGCACTCTCTCTCAAGTAGATACATAATAAATAGGAACAACTAATTGATGGCCATTCAATTAACAACAACAAGAACGTAGTTGAACAAATAGAGATAATCAACCAATAAGAACTATATTAATAACACAATAAGTTCATCCCCAAACGGGTTCACCAAAACCCTAAATTAAATAAATTAGCTAAACATGTTCACAAGAATCAAATCCAAAATAACATGCATAATTAAACTACAAAGTAATGAATAAAAGTTGTACAAATCGATGTTTTACTTCTCTTCAATGGCTTCCTCTCTTCGAATCCCCTTCAAGTTGTGTTTTTGGGGTTTATTTATATGTTTAGGACAAAACCTAAACGTGTAGGAGACTTCTATTCCAACCGCCAAACACTTAAACTCTTCAAAACTCGGAATTGACCGGATCTCGGGACCCAGGCGTTTGGGCTCAAACGCCCCCTTAAAGCCAGGGCAGGCCTAGCGTTAGGGCCCAAACGCCCCCTAACGCCAGGGTCAGCCTGGCTTTAGGGGCCAAACGCCCTACTAACGCCAGGGACAACCTAGCTTTAGGGGCCAAACGCCCGGGTGTTTCCTTTTTGACTCTTAAGCGTATTTTTGATGTATTTGCATCCATTTAACTCGATTTCCATCTCTAATGCACCTACACATGAAATAAACTCCATTATGCACATACAAAGTGTATTTTTATCATTAATGCACATAAAATGTAAGGCATATAACGTGTTAAACCATGAATTCTAGCCTCGCATCACACATAAACAGGGGAACTCAAAAAATCTCGAGATACGCCCAAATGCGGGGCAAAATAAGATGACACATAAGAATAAGTGGAGCCTGGATCGAATAGAACTGATGCATCTCTATGACAGACCAGAACAATAAGTGTAATGACAGAATCAGAAGTGAAAATCTCGGTACGAGCAGGAAGGGCATAGTATCTGGCCTGGCCTCCCCTTACTGGGAGACCTCTACCTCCCGACCTCCACCTCGAGCTGGGTGAGCCGCTGGAGTAGTAGCTGGTGTTGGAATCATTGCCTGAGGACCCGATGGGGCACGCGGAGCCTGAGAATTCTGTGCAGGTGCACCTTTCCTAAGTCTGGAAAACCCTCACCACATGGAGAGTGTCACCACACTCAAAACAACCTCGCTGCTGACATGGCTGTAGGAACTATGCGGTACGGGTACCCTGAGACCCATGAAAACCTAAAACATTGTGTGAAGCCTAAAATGCAAACTAAACTAGCTGACCCACACAATCTCTACCATGTTGTACCCTGCCTCAATAATAAGGACCAATGGATCTCTCCAGTCTACGAGGTGTCCTCGACTCCCTGTACTCTCTCTCCTGACCTCGCCTCTCCTCTCGCTCCTAGACCCACCTATCATCTATCCAGCAAGCGATCCTTACCACCTACTAAAGTGGGACCACAGGCTGTGTCGCCTTGACACCTGGAACTTGACATACGTGAACTTGGTGCTCTAGAGTGTGGGCGGCGAGAGTCTGGGTCCATCCCCCAGTCTGTGAAGTAGCTAATACAACTGAAATCAACCCAGCCTGAACCAATGTATCAAACATGCTCAAGAACTGTGTTAAGGTCTCCTGAAGTCCGGAGGTAACAGCAGGCACCTCCGGTACCTGCCCCCCAACTGGAGCTACTAGCGGCCCCTCAACTACTGCTCTGGTAGGTGCTCTAGCTGCAGTGCACACTACTCATCGGCCTCTGCCTCTGTCTCTGGCTATAGTGACACCTGGTCTAGGATCAGCATCATCGATAACTATAGTTCGTGTCCTCACCATCTGTGAGAGAATGGAATGATAAAAGTTCAAACTCTTAGATCAATTAGCTCGCACAATAAGAAGGAAAGAAGCAAAACTTTCCTAATAGTTTCATAGCCTTTTGAAGATAAGTACAGACGTCTTCGTACCGATCCACGAGACTCTAATAAACTGTCTTGTGACTCACGACTCCTATGAAGCTAAAGCTTTGATACTAACTTGTCACGAACCAAGTTCTCCCTCTGTGAACCGTCGTGACGGGCACCTAGTCTCTACGACTAGGTAAGCCTAACTTTTTTGCAGAATTGAAATGAAAAGATAAAAGCTTTCAATTTATAGTTAGATTAAAATAAGAAATTAAGATACTGCTCGGCATATACCATGATCACTCTCGAAATGTACATAAACTCTCTCAAAACCTGGAATATCGTAAGTCACAAGTTACAGAAAGAAAACAATGTTTCTATACTCCGGAGTCTAATAAAAGGGAATACAAGAAGTGTTTGACATGAGGAAGAATAGATAGGGACTCCGAGGTCTGCGGACATGACACATATACCTTGAAGTAACTACAGTTGCCTCGCCTTACTGATAATGCAGCTGATAAGCGGTAGCTGGATCTGCACACAAAAATCATATGCAGGGAAAGGCATGAGTACACCACAACGTTACCCAGTAAGTGCCAAGCCTAACCTCGGTCGAGTAGTGACGAGATAAGGTAAGATCCCTACTAGTATATATATAATAAACTAAGACAGAATGAAATCTTGCAGTAAAACTAAGTACTAAAATTTAACAATAATGAAATCATAGAAATTCAACAGCTCAGTACACAGAGATAACATGGGATCTCCCAGGATACCATCTCGTAGTCCCAAATGTAAATGTGCAGGGGGGATCTACCGGAATACTGTTCTGTAGTCCCAACGTAAATACGCAAAATAAGAGGATCTACTGGAATACCGTTCCGTAGTCCCAAAGTAAATATACAGAATATGGGGATCTACCGGAATACCGTCCCGTAGTCCCAAAGTAAATCTGCAGAAAAAGTGGATCTACCGGAATACCGTTCTGTAGTCCCAAAGTAAATACGCAAAACACCAGGGTCTACCGCAATACCGTTCCGTAGTCCTAAAGTAAATATGCAGCTCAAACAACGGAATTAATAGTTACAACAAGAGGACCAACAGTTTAGACTAAGCACAAGTCAAGGAAAATAAGAAATTTACTAAACATGTTGCACAAAGTTCATATAAGCAATTAAGGCAAGTAGACATGCTACTCTAAGCTAACAGAATACTACACATGTTGATATAACTCAAATAAGAATAAGAACAAGTTATTATTCAGTGAAAATCGGGTTTTTACAACAATTTTCCCGCGTACGTACTCGTCACCTCACGTACACAACGCTCACATATAAAAAATAGTACCAATCCTAAGGGGAGTTCCCCCACACAAGGTTAGGCAAGCCACTTACCTCGAACAAAGATCAACCACTCGATAATAATGCCTTTTCTACGAATATCCGACTTCGAATACTAAACCGGTCGTGATGGCGCCTATCGTGGAACTAGGCTAGCCAACAATCACATATTTACAGTTTCTTTCCAAAATCCTAACTCATTTCCAACATTTCATAAACGTAAATAAATTATTGAATCTATTAAGGAAAACAAACAGTTAAAAAGTCTAAAACCATCCCCAAGATCCAGAGTCAACATGTCATGAACATCTAAGGAATATACCAAAAAGTCTACTATTATAATACAAAACCGCGGAACGAAGAACTAGGTGCAAAATAAGAAAGGGAAAATAGAGATGTAGCAGACGCTGAACAGCTACCTCTATGTCCCGACTCCGGCTCCGCACGGAAATAGATGACTAACGCTCAGTATCAGTACCTATATCTGCACACAGGGGTGCAGGGAGTAATGTGAGTACGCCAACTCAGTAGTAATGGAAATAAATAAAGTCTAAGCAGTAAGAAACACATAAAATCAAATCATCAGTTCACAATAAGTATAGCCTTTCTTTCAAATAGTATATACATATATATATATATGAAATCCACATGCCTTAAAAGCCAACTTCAGTAAAATCCTTTGAAAAATATGTTTTCCAACAATTTCAGAAATAAAAATACCTGAAGAATTTAGTGTAAAATGAAATAAGTCATAAGTAGCCCCTCGGGCCAAAACATGAATCATAAATCGCCCCTCGGGCAGAACATCACTCAGCATACCTCACAGTCACTCAGTATCAGCCCCTCGGTCAATCTCACTGTCACTCATGCCTCCCAATCACTCGTCACTCGGCACTCGGCAATCGGCACTCGCACTCAGTAGGTATCTGCACTCACTGGGGTGTGTACAGACTCCGGAGGGGATCCTTCAGCCCAAGCGCTAATATCAAGCCACCTCGTGGCATATCATATCCTCACACTCAGGCCCTCGGCCTCACTCAGTTTAAAATTCTCATAAGCCCCTCGGGCGTATCAGTAAAAACGGGGAAGTCGACCCAAAACATTATTTTATATCTCAAAATAGTGTAAATAAGGCTGAGTTTCGAAATCAGTTAAACATAACATGACTGAGTGTAAATCATAAATCAACACAGTGAGGAAATTAGCAGTAAAAAGCCCCCAAGGGGTCTAAACAAGTTGGCACGAGGCCCCAAATATAGCAATAGTTTTAGAACACAATTTAACATATGATTTAGAGTAAAATACGCAACTCAATAGTTGTCGTGGATAGAACCAAATCCAATCCAAAAATCAGTGCACACCACATACTCGTCATCCGATATGTGCGCTATTCCAAAAATAGTGAGAAAATATGAAGTCCGGGGTTTCATACCCTCAGGACAAGATTTATAGCCATTACTTACCTCTACCGGGCCACAATATTAATCTGTGATGCTCTTGCGCCTCAAATCGGCTCTCGATTGCTTTGAATCTAACCAAAACCAGATTAACATCATCAATATACGCTAAAGGAACAAAACCCAATCGAAAGCTATCAATTTTAAGCACAATTCCCAAAATTGTCCAAACCTGAGCCTCGGGTCCACGTCTCAGAATTCGATGAAAATAACGTCACAAGAATCCTCATCCTCCCACGATTCCATACATACCAAGAACACAAAATTCGGACCATAATTTCCCACTCAAATCATCAAAAGAAATTTCCAATTCTCATGCACCTAACCTCCCCAATTTTGGGTTTAAATCCAACTAATTTCCGGATAAATTACTTAGAAAACAACATAGAATCGAGCTATGAAGTCGAAAATCTTACCTCCAAGTGTTTCCCTTCGATTTCCTCTTCAATCCCTCTCAAAAAGCTCCAAACCCGCCCAATAATGGAGGAAAAATAGGTTAAATTTGCAAAAATGGCCTTTTATAAAACACTGCCCAGCACTATATATTCCTTCAGTGCGATCGCGTCTCCAGCTACGCATTCGCGATGCACAGTCCAAACCGCACTCTATGTGTTAGTGTATCAACACACGCATTTGCATAGCTCAAACATACATCCCTCTCACGCGCCTCAGAACACCTATGTGATCACGGACCTCACCCATGCGACCGCACTGCTCAAGACAGCCCAACCTATGCGATCGCAAACCTTATTACGCGATCGCATAGAAAAAATCTGCTTTCCTCAATCTTTACTCTATGTGATCGCAGATGAAATCACGCGATCGCAATGAACAAACCACTTCTGCTAAAACACCAGAAAACCAGCAATCTCCCAAAGACCAAAAGTGCCCGTTTGAGCTTCATAGCTTGAGACTAAACTTTATTAATAAACTATCACAAAAAATGCTAACCTGAACAGATTAGCTTGCTAAAATCTTTAGCTTACTTAGCTACGCCATAAGAAACCTCAAGTTGTAGCATGATAGCATCTCTTAGTTACCAAGTTTTTAGTCAATTGGACAGGTAATAATCATTTGCTAATTGACCAAAATAATTTTCAGAATTCAAATAAAGGGGCATTCTTGAAGTTCTATTTCATATTTACAATGGGCTTTTAGACATCATCTCCAACTATCATATATGACAAACAATAAACAGAAGAAAAGTTACCAAAAACACAGATATTAGGAAGGAAGCTACTAATTCCCTCTCTCTGATTGTTTCTACAACTTTAAAAAGACACATAAAAATATAAACTGAATATTAACGAATGAAGAAGTTGTGAAGTGTGAAACTGTTGAAGATTGAAGAGAGGAAAGTAGCAGTCACACTAGAGAGTCATCAGCGCCGAGGTCGTGAAGTCGTTGTGACACTCTGTTCTTCACTCGCAGCACTGTTGTCACCGCAATCGATTTGTAGTCTGAACTCTGTTGTTCACTTCTTTGTTTGAGAAGAGAAACCTAATTCTAACTTAGAAAGTGACTAAGAGAGTAACTTGGGCTTAGTCTTATTGGACTAGAAATAGAAATTTTGAGTGGGCTAGTTTAGAGCCTGGGGCTGTGTAGATAGGACTACTAGACTGCGATAGATGGATAGGAAATATATAAATAATTCGGTATTTCAGTATACCGAAATATCAAAATCTTAATACTGAGGACCGTACCATTATACCAAAAATTTAATACCGAAATATTGAAAAAACCGAAACCGAAATACCAAATTCATTTGTTCTGGTTTGGAATTTGATTTTCGGGGTTTTTCCCCACCTTTAGCTCCCACGTCCACTCCGGGATCTCTAACTTCTGAAGCAAGCCACCCGGTCTCTAATGCTCATACTTGACCTGCTGACAGTTGAGACACCGAGCCACAAAACCAACTATATCCTTCTTCATCCTCCTCCACCAATAGTGTTGTCTCAAATCCCGGTACATCTTCGCGGCACCCGGATGAATAGAATACCGCGAGTTGTAGGCCTCCTCAAGAATCAACTCCCGAATCCCATCCACATTGGGCACACAAATCTGGCCCTGTATCTTCATCACGCCATCATCACCAATAGTCACATCTCTAGCATCACCTCGCCGAACCCTGTCCTGAAGGACTAGAAGATTGGGGTCATCATACTGACGCTCCTTGATATGATCATAAAGAGAAGACCGACAGACCATGCAAGCCAATACTCGGCTCGGATAAGAATATCCAATCTCACGAACTGGCTTGCTAAGGCCTGAAAATCCAATGCTAAGGGCCTCTCTACTACTGGTAGATATGTCAAACTCCCCAAACTCTCCGCCCGTCGACTGAAAGCATCAGCCACTATATTGGCCTTCCCCGGGTGATACAAAATAGTGATGGCATAATCCTTAAGTAGATCCAACCACCTCCGCTAACACAAATTAAGGTCCTTTTGCTTGAACAGGTGCTGCAAACTCTGATGATCAGTGTATATCTCACAATGAACAGCGTATAAATAATGCCGTAAGATCTTCAAGGCATGAACAATAGCTTCTAACTCAATATCGTGGACAGGATAATTCTTCTCATGCACCTTAAATTGTCTGGACGCGTAGGCAATCACTCTACCGTCCTACATCAACACTGCACCAAGACTAATCCGCAAAGCATCACAATAGACAGTGTAAGACCCCCAACCTGTAGGAAATACCAATACTGGGGTTGTAGCCAAAGCTATCTTGAGCTTTTTAATGCTCTCCTCACACTCCTCTGTCCACCTGAACGGGGCACATTCCTGGGTCAGCCTGTTCATAGGTGCCGCAATAGATGTGAATCCCTCAATAGATCGACGGTAATAACCCGCCAAACCGAGAAAGCTCCGGATGTCTGTAGCTGAGGATGGTCTGGTCCAACTCTGCACTACCTCCACCTTCTTCGGATCTACCTTGATCCTTTCACCCCGCACTACGTGACCCAAAAATGCCACTGGATCCAACCAGAACTCACATTTTGAGAACTTTGCCTTAAATTTCTTCTCTCTCAAGGTTTGAAGCACTGTCCTCAAGTGTTGCTCATGATCCTCCCGACTCCGGGAGTACACCCGAATGTCTTCAATAAACACAATGACTAAAGTATCAAGATAAGGCCACAATATGTTGTGCATTAAATGCTTAAATGCTACTGGGGCGTTGGTCAGTCCAAATGACATCACAAGGAACTCGTAATGACCATACCGAGTCCTGAAAGGAATATTCTGGATATCTAGCCCCCGAATCTTCAACTGATGATAACCTGAGCGAAAGTCAATCTTGGAGAACACTCTGGCACCCTGTCACTGATCAAATAAGTCATCAATATGAGGCAACAAATATATGTTCTTCACTATAACTTTGTTCAACTGGCGATAATCAATAAACATATGCATAAAACCATCTTTTTTCTTCAAAAAAAATACAGGAGCACCCCTAAGGTGACACAGTAGTCCTAGTGAAGCCCTTATTAAGAAATTCCTACAATTGTTCTTTCGACTCTTTCAACTCAAGAGGGGCCATACGATAAGGAGGAATAGAGATAGGCTGAGTACCCGGCAAAAAATCAATGCCAAAATCAATATCTTTATTGGGTGGCATGCCCGGAAGATCAGTTAGAAATACATCAGGGAAATCCCTCACTACTGGGACTAACTCACTGTAGGGGTATCAATACTGATATCTCTCACATAGGGTAGATATGCGTCACACCCCTTCTCAACCATTTGTTGACCTTTAAGAAATGAAATAACTCTGCTAGGGGTGTAATCTAAGATACCCCTCCACTCTAATCGCGATAGACCTAGCATAGCCAGCGTCACCGCCTTGGCGTGACAATCAAGAATAGAACAATGGGGCGACAACCAATCTATGCCCAAGATAACATCAAAATCTACCATGCTGAGCAATAATAAATCGACTCTGGTCTCAAAATCACTAAGAGTAATCAAACATGACCGATACACACGGTCCACAATAAAATAATTTCCCATAGTAGTAGACACATAAATAGGGGAACTCAAAAAATCCCGAGATACGCCCAAATGAGGGGCAAAATAAGATGACACATAAGAATAAGTGGAGCCTGGATTGAATAGAACTGATGCATCGCTATGACAGACCGGAACAATACTTTTAATGACAGAATAAGAAGTGACAGCCTTAGTACGGGCAGGAAGGGCATAGTATCTGGCTTGGCCTCCCTCTAGGGTGACCTCTACCTCCCGACCTCCACCTCGAGCTGGCTGAGCAGGTGGAGTAGTAGTTGGTGTTGGAATCATACATACCCTGAGGACTCGATAGGGCATGCGGTGCCTGAGAATTCTGTACAGGTGCACCCCTCCTAAGTCAATGGAAAACCCTCACCATATGGAGAGTGTCTCCATACTCAAAACAACCTCTCTCCTGACATGGCTGTGGGAACTGTGCGGTACGGGTACCCTGAGACCCATGAACACCTGAAACATTGTGCGAATCCTGAAACGCAAACTAAACTGGCTTACCCATAAAACCTCTACCATGTTGTAACCTGCCTCCAAAATAAGGAACTACGGATCTCTCCACTCTACGAGGTCGCCTCGCCTCCCTGTACTCTCTCTCCTGACCTCACTTGTCCTCTCTCTCCTGGACCCACTTGTCCTCTACCCAGCAAGTGATCCCTACCCCCTACTAAGATAAGACTACAGACTGTGTCTCTTTAACACCTGGAACCTGACCAACGTGAACTCGCTGCTCTAGAGTGTAGGCGACGAGAGTCTGGGTCCGTCCCCCGATGTGTGAAGTAGCTAGTACACCCGAAATCAACCCCGCCTGAACCAATGTATCAAACATGCTCAGGAACTGTGCTAAGGTCTCTTGAAGTCTCGAGGTAACAACACGCACCTCCGGTACCTGCCCCCAGCTGGAGCTACTGGCGGCCCCTCAACTACTGCTCTGGAAGGTGCTCTAGCTGTAGTGCACACTGCTCGTTGGCCTCTACCTCTGTCTCTGACTGTAGTGACACCTGGTCTAGGAGCAGCGTCATCGATAACTATAGTTCGTGTCCTCACCATCTGCGAGAGAATGGAATGATAAAATTTCAAACTCCGAGATGAATAAGCTCGCACAATAGGAATGAAAGAAGTGTAACTTTCCTAAAAGTTTCATAGCCTCCTGAAGATAAGTACATAAATCTCTGTACCGATCCACGAGATTCTAATATATTGTCTTGTGACTCACGACTCCTATGAAGCTAGAGATCTGATACATACTTTTCACGGACCCAAGTTCTCCCTTTGTGAACCGTCGTGACGGCACCTAGTCTCTACGATTAGGTAAGCCTAACATTTTTGCGGAAATGAAAGAAAACATAAAAGCTAGCAATTTATAGGTAGATTTAAATAAGAAATTAAGATACCACTCGGCATATACCATGATCACGCTCGAAATGCACATAAAATCTCCCAAAATCTGGAATATCGTAAGTCACAAGCTATAGAAAGAAAACAATGTTTCTATACTCCGGAGTCTAACAAAAGGGAATACAAGAATTGTTTGACATGGGGAAGAGTAGATAGGGACTCCGAGGTCTGCGGACACGACACATATGCCTTGAAGTAACTACAGTTGCCTCGCCTTACTGATAATGCGGCTGATGAGCGGTACCTGGATCTGCACACGAAAAACATGTGCAAGGAAAGGCATGAGTACACCACAATGTTATCCAGTAACTACCAAGCCTAACCTCGGACAAGTAGTGACGAGATCAGGTCAGAGCCCTACTGGTGTATATATAATAAACTAAGACAAAATGAAATCTTGTAGTAAAAATAAGTACTAAAATTTAACAATAATGAAATCATAGAGATCCAACATCTCAGTACACAGAGATAACAGGGGATCTCCCAGGATACCGTCCCGTAGTCCCAAACGTAAATGTGCAAGGGGGATCTACCAGAATACTGTTCCGTAGTCCCAATGTAAATTTGAAGAACAAGGGGAACTACCAGAATACCGTTCCGTAGTGCCTAAGTAAATATACAGAACAACGAGGTCTACCGGAATACCGTTCCTTAGTCCCAAAGTAAATATGCAGCTCAAACAACAGAAATAATAGTTAAAGTAAGAGGACCTACAGTTTAGACTAAGCACAAGTCAAGGAAAACAAGAAATTTCACTAAAGATGTTGCACAAAGTTCATATAAGAAATTAAGGCAAGTAGACATTCTATTCTAAGCTAACAGGATACTACATATCCTGATATAACTCAAATAAGAATAAGAACAGGTTATTATTCAGTGAAAATCAGATTTTTACAAAATTTTGCCCACGTACGTACTCGTCACCTCATGTACACGGCCCTCACATATCTAAAATAGTACCAATCCTAAGGGGAATTCCCCCACATAAGGTTAGGCAGGACACTTACCTCGAACCAAGATCAATCACTCGATAACAATGCCTTTTCTACGAATATCTGACTCTAAATCCTAAACCGGCCGTGATGGCGCCTATCGTGGAACTAGGCTAGCCAACAATCACATATTTACAGTTTCTTTCCAAAATCCCTAACTCATTTTCAACATTTCATGAACGTAAATAAATTACTGAATCTAATAAGCAAAACAAACAGTTAAACAGTCTTAAACCATCCCCAAGATCCAGAGTCAACATGTCATGAGCATCTAAGGAATATACCAAAAAGTCTACTATTATAATACAAAACCTCGGAACGAAGAACTAGGTGCAAAATAATAAAGGGAAAACAAAGATGTTGCGGACGCTGAACAGCTACCTCTATGTCCCGACTCCAGCTCCGCACGGAAATGGATGACTAACGCTCGGTATCAGCACCTGTATTTGCACACATGGGTACAGGGAGTAATGTGAGTACTCCAACTCAGTAGTAATGGAAATAAATAAAGTCTATGCAGTAAGAAACACATAAAATCAGATCATCAGTTCACAATAAGAATAGCCTTTCTTTCCGAGAGTATATACATATATGTATTTATAAATGAAATCAACATGCCTGAAAAGCCAATTTCAGTATAATCCTTTGAAAAATGTGTTTTCCAACAATTTCATAAATAAAAATACCTGAAGAATTTAGTGTAAAATGAAATAAGTCATAAGTAGCCCCGCGGCCCAAAACAAGAATCATAAATCGCCCCTCGGGCAGAACATTACTCAGCAGACCTCACAGTCACTCAATATCAGCCCCTCGGGCAACCTCACTGTCACTCATGCCTCCCAATCACTCGCCACTCGTCACTCAGCACTCGGAACTTGGGACTCGGCACTCGGCACTCACACTTAGTAGGTACCTACACTCACTAGGGGTGTGTATAGACTCCGAAGGGGGTCCTTCAGCCCAAGCGCTATATCAAGCCACCTAGTGGCATATCATATCCTCATAATCAGGCCCTCAGTCGGAAACTCTCAAAAGCCCCTCGGGCGTATCAGTAAAAACGGGGTACTCGACCCAAAACATCATTTTATATCTCAAAATAGTGTAAATAAGGCTGAGTTTCGAAATCAGTTAAACATAACATGACTGAGTGTAAATTATAAATCAACACAGTGAGGAAAATTGTAGTAAAAATCACCCAAGGGGTCTAAACAATTCGGCACGAGGCCCAAACATGGCTTATAGCCCAAATATAGCAATAGTTTTATAACACAATTTAACATATGATTTAGAGTAAAATACGCAACTCAATAGTTGCCGCGGAGAGGACCAAGTCCAATCCAAAAATTAGTGCATGCCACATACTCATTATTCGACATGTGAGCCATTCTAAAAATAGTGAAAAAATACGAAGTCCGGGGTTTCATACCCTCAGGACATGATTTATAGCCATTACATACCTCTACCGGGCCACAATACTAATCATCGATGCTCTTGCCCCTCAAACCGGCTCCTAATTTCTTCGAATCTTACCAAAACCAGATTAATATCATCAATATATGCTAAAGGAACAAAACCCAATCTAAAGCTATCAATTTTAGACACAATTCCTGAAATTGGCCAAACCCGAGCCTCGGGCCCACATCTCAGAATTTGATGAAAATAACGTCACAAGAATCCTCATCCTCCCTAGATTCCATACATACCAAGAACACAAAAATCGGAGCACAATTGCCCACTCAAATCATCAAAAGAAATTTTTAATTCTCATGCACTTAACCTCCCCAATTTTGGGTTTAAATCCAACTAATTTCTGGTTAAATTACTTAGCAAACAACATAGAATCGAGTTATGAAGTTGAAAATCTTACCTCCAAGTGTTTCAATTCGATTTCCTCTTCAATCCCTCTCAAAAAGCTCCAAACCCGCTCAACAATGGAGGGAAAATAGACTAAATTCGCAAAAATGGCCTTTTATAAAACACTGCCCAGCATTATATATTACTTCAGTGCGATCGCGTCTCTAGCTACGTGTTCACGATGCACAATCCAAACCCCACTCTATGCGTTCGCGCACCAACACACATGTTCGCATAGCTCAAACATCCATATCTCTCACGCGCCTCCGAACACCTATGTGATCGCGGACCTCACCCACGCGACCGCACTGCTCAAGACTGCCCAACATATGCAATCGCAAACCTTATTATCCGATCGCATAGAACAAATCTTCCTGCTTCAATCTTTACTCTACGTGATCGCGGATGAACTCACACGATCGCAATGAACAAACCAGTGCTTCTAAAACAAGAGAAAACCAGCAATCTCCCAAAGACCAAAAGTGCCCGTTTGAGCATCCAAAATACACCTGAGGCCCTCGGGACCTCAACCAAACACGCCAACACATCCCATAACCTTATGCAAACTTAGTCGAGCCCTGGAAACACCAAAAACAACGCAAAAATACCAAAATTACATCAAATTCAAATCTATGAACATTGAAACTTCTAAATTTCGTCGATGATAACGAAACCAACCAAAACACATTTGATTGACCTGAAAATTTTCACATTTATCCAAAATGACATTACAAACCTTCTCCAATTTCGGGAATTCCATTCCAACCCCGATAGCTTATTTTCCCCTGCCTACCGGAAATCGCCAAAAATTAACTTTCGCCAATTCAAGCCTAATTCTACACCGGGCATCAAAACTTCATTTCAAACACACTCCTAAGTCCCAAATCACCTAACGAAGCTATTCGATCCATAAAATCAACATTCCGAAGTCGTTTACCAATAAGTCAACTCCCAATTGACTTTTCAACTATTAAGCTAATTTAAGAGACTAAGTTTCTCAGCTCTCACCATGACCACACCGAACCCGAACCAAGCGACCCAAAACAACATAAATAGGATAAGCAACATACCATAAAGCAGAAACAGGGGAAACAGGGCTAATTTCACAAAACGACCGGCCGGGTTGTTACATCCTCCCCCTCTAAACGTTCTTCCTCAAACGGGTCTAGAAACATACCTGGAGTCTCGAATAAGTGAGGATATCTGCTCCGCATCTCCCGCTCGGTCTCCCATGTGGCATCCTCTACCGGCTTCCCTCTCCACTGAACCTTCACTGAAGCTATATCCTTAGACCTCAGCTTTCTGACCTGACGACCCAAAATAGCCACTCGCTCTACCTCATATGACATATCACCCTCGAGATGAACCGTGCTGAAGTCCAAAACATGAGACGGGTCACCAACATACTTCCAGAGCATTGAAACATGGAACACCGCATGAATACTCGATAAGCTGGGAGGCAAGGCAAGTCTATAAGCCACCTCCCCAATCCTCTGAAGCACCTCAAATGACCCAATGAACCGGGGACTCAGCTGTCCCCTCTTCCCGTATCTCATAACACCCTTCATGGGTGACACCTTCAGGATCACCTTATCCCCAGCCATGAAAGACACATCTCAGACCTTCTGATCCGCATAACTCTTCTGCCTAGACTGCGTTGTGCGAAGCCGCTCCTAAATCAACTTCACCTTACCCAACGCATCCTGAACCAAGTTTGTGCCCAATAGCCTAGCCTCGCCCAGCTCGAACCAACCAACCGGAGATCTGCACCTCCAACCATATAAAGCCTCATAGGGAGCCATATGGATACTCGACTGATAACTATTATTATATGCAAACTCCGCGAGTGGCAGAAACTGGTCCTATGAACCCCCAAAATCAATGACACAGGCACACAACATATCCTCTAAAATCTGAATAGTACGCTTTGACTGCCCGTAGGTCTGAGGATGAAATGATGTGCTCAACTCAACCTGAGTACCTAACTCCCTCTGCACGGCCCTCAAAAATTGAGATGTGAACTAAGTACCTCTGTCAGAAATGATAGAAACTGGAACCCCATGCAATCGGACAATCTCCCTGATTTAAATCTCAGCTACCGCTCCGAAGAATAAGTAGTACCAATAGGAATGAAGTGTGTGGACTTGGTCAGCCGATCCACAATAACCCATATAGCATCAAACCTCCTCTAAGTCCGTGGAAGCCCAACTACAAAGTCCATGGTGATCCGCTCCCACTTTCACTCCGGAATATCTAATCTCTGAAGCAATCCACCCGGTCTCTGGTGCTCATACTTGACCTACTGATAGTTGAGACACTGATCCATGAACTCAACAATATCCCTCTTCATCTGCCTCCACCAATAATGTTATCTCAGATCCTGATACATCTTTGCGACACCCGAATGGATGGAATACCGCAAACTATGGGCCTCAGCTAGAATCAAATCTTGAAGTTCATCCACATTAGGCACGCAAATCTGGCCCTGCATCCTCATGACCCCATCATCACCGATAACCACATTGTTGGCATCACCGCGACGGACCATGTCCTGAAGAACGAGCAAGTATGGATCATCATACTGGCGTGCCCTAATCTGATCATAAAGAGAAGACCTGGAGGCTACACAAGCCAATACCCGCGGGGGATCTGATAGATCCAATCTCACCAACTGACCCGCTAAAGCCTGAACATCAAGTTCTAATGGCCGCTCTGCTACTGGAAGGTAGGCTAGAATACCCAAACTCTCCGCTCTGTGACTCGGCGCATCGGCCACTACATTGGCCTTCCCCAGATGATATAAAATAGTGAGGTCATAATCCTTGAGAAGCTCCAACCACATCCTCTGACACAAATTCAGATCTCTCTGCTTAAGCAGGTCCAAATCTAGCCAAAAGCAATTACATATCATAAGTATAACTATAATAGACTAATCTAATTAATGAGATCAATATTGAAATAAGAAATTCGAAAATCGCGCTGAAAACCCTCCCCGGGACCACGTCTCGGAATCGGGTAAAAGTCACAAAATATGAACACCCATTCACTCACAAGTCCAACCATACCAAAATGAGCCAATTCGTATCACAACTCGACCTCCAAATCCTCAATTTGTGGTTTATGAAATTTCTACAATTTTTCCCTAATTTCCATCTCAAAGTACTAAATAAATGATAAAATTAGTGATATATTCATGTATATTAACAAAATCCGAGTTAGAAGCACTTACCCCGATGAATTTCTTGAAAAACCCACGAAAAATTATCTCAAAATCGAGCTCCCAAGGTAAGCCAACCCGCTAGGTAAGAGAAATGATAAAAAACACAACTCAAATAGGATAATAGGAATTAATAATTAGAATAACTGAACTTTCTATACAAATCACAAGGATTGGTAGTACAACTCATGAGTTTCTAAGACTAAGAATTTACAAAGATGCATGAAATAAATATATCAGTTGTTCGAAGTATACATAAATAGATCTATAAATCTAAAGTTATGAAGAACAAGTGGCATCTATAACCGGAACACATGAACATCATCAAAGCCAGCTCCCGCCGTACACAACATCATCATCTCCAAAATCTGCGCGCAAGGTGTAGAAGTGTAGTATGAGTACAACCGAGACCATGTACTAAATAAGTAACAAACTTAACCTTATCTTGAAAGCAATGACGAGTTCGGAGAAAGTCGGTGTCAAACAACAATAGCCGCAATTCATGAAAGTAAAGGTGTATAACTCAAGAGATGAAATGGTCAGCTCGTTCACAGATACGGATTTGTAGACATGACTTTCAAGTATAATAGTCCAAGTCCAAATCTTACAAACAAAATCATTTAAACATGAGTTTATCAAGAGAACCGTGTTTTTAAATTTACAACATCATATAAGACTTTTGTTTTATCAATTAGCATGAGGAAAGTACATCTCTATGCCTATATGTCAATATGCATGCCATGTCATCAATTATCATAGCCGCCTGGAATGAGGAATATACATCTCTATACTTATATGTCAAATTATAAATATAACATTACTGTCTAGCATGAGGAAAATGTATCAGTCATACAACTCGGATAGAAGGGGAAACGGATCCGATCACCACCCGACCAGGAATGATAGGAGAAACGATCAAGGTCCTAGCAACCGAGGTCTGATGAGTAATAGAGGTTTCAGCATACCACTTGGAGGTAGAGAAGCCCCGAGACTTTAGGAATATAACTTCAACATTGATGCAGCGAGTATAGTATCGGCCATCGGCCGCATTAAGGAGAAAAATACCCAAGGCCATTCTAGTTTGATTCCACACAGAGAGATCAAAACTTGATACGTAAATACCACAGGACCGAGGCATGTCGATAGCTAAGGGAAGAAGTGGCTCGTCTATTCAACAATGGACATCTTCGAAAATTACTAAGTGACCGATCCAAAAATCATTTCAGAAATAGGGAAACCAACAAACAAATTGAGTAGGAAAAATCTCAACACGTGATTAACATGATCATTGGGGGAGTAGATATCCCACAAGGGTCGATGATTAAGCGCACCAAAGTTTCTATCACAAGGGGAAAATGTACTCGAGATACGTCCTCGAGGGGTCCATCTCATTCAATAACGAGGGCATCAAGGTAATCAT
Organism: Nicotiana knightiana; assembly: GCA_005239525.1. Lineage (NCBI taxonomy): Eukaryota > Viridiplantae > Streptophyta > Magnoliopsida > Solanales > Solanaceae > Nicotiana > Nicotiana knightiana. The sequence goes on from ML403521.1 coordinate 20,441, forward strand.
TCACCCTCATAATGATGCATTGGTAATACCCGTACTTACTAATAAATCTCGAGTAAAGCATGTGTTAATTGATCCATGTAGTTCGACCAACATCATCCAGTGGAGAATCGTAGAATAATTAAGATTATTGGACCGAATCATACTGGAAATACGAGTATTGAACGGGTTCAACATGGCATGCGAGACAAAGAAAGGAGAAATAACCCTACTGGTAAACACTGTTGGGACCATCAAGGAAACAAAATACTATGTAATCGAGGGGGACATTAGATACAATTCCATGTTTGAAAGACCATAGTCCACAGCATGAGAGCAGTTCCTTCGACCTCGTATCAGCCGCTAAAGTTTCCCACCTCAGATGAAACAAAACGGTCTACAAGGAACAACTGATCGCAAAAGGAGATTTTCATTATCGAGGAAGAGATCCCGGTGCTCGCTCTCACCAAATCAAAAGGTGAGGGACTGGTCGAAGAGAAAGGCACCAAATAGAAATCACCGATCCCGACCCTAACCGAGCCGAGCAAACAAGAGAAACACCCAACATATAAGGAAGATGATTTCGGGGTCTCGAGATCCTTTATAAAACACGATGATACCGATGCCACCGCATCAACGATCGAAGAATTGGAATAGGTCATGATGATTGAGTATCTACTATACATAGAGGTATACCTAGACACGGGGTTAACCCCCGAGCTCAGAAAAAAACTTATTGATTTCCTTAAAGCTAATGCCGATTATTTTGCCTGGTTCTATTTAGATATGACAGGGACCCCACTAGAGCTGACCACTCACAAATTAATCTTGGACCAAATATTACAATCAATCAAACAAAAAAAGAAGCCGCAATCCGAAATCAAACACGCATTCATCAAAGACAAGGTATCTAAACTCTTGAAAATAGGTTCCATTCGGGAAGTTATATACCTGGATTGGCTAGCTAACGTAGTGGTCGTGCCTTAAAAAGGGAACGAACCTAGGATGTGTGTGGATTATAAGGAACTGAACAAAGCATTCCCAAAGGATTCATTTTCTTTGCCTAATATCGACCGGATGATCGATGTTACGGTCGGGAATGAGACACTGAGTTTTCTCAATGTCTATTTCGGGTACAACCAAATACGGATGGACCCGGGTGACAAATAGAAGACATATTTTATAACTAAATTTGGCACATATTGTTATAACGTAATTCTGTTTGGATTAAAAAATGTCGGTGCCACATATCAAAGCCTAATTAACCGAATTATTGAGGAACAAATAGGAAAATAAATGGAGGTTTATATTGACGATATGTTAGTTAAGTCCTTGCGAATAGAGGACCACATGAAGCATTTGCAAGAACCTTCGACATAATGAGGAAGCACAACATGAAGCTAAATCCAGAGAAGTGTTCCTTCGGAGTCGGCTTGACCAAATTCCTCGATTTCATGTTGTCTAACCGGGCAATAGAGATAAACCTAGACAAGATAAAATCCATAGAAGATATCACCGTAGTTGACAATGTCAAGGCAGTACAAAGACTGACTAGGAAGATAGCCGCATTGAGCTAGTTTATTTCGAGGTCATCTGACAAAAGCCGTCAATATTTTGATATACTAAAAAAGAAGAAGAAGAAGAAGAAGAAGAAGAAGAAGAAGAACGACTTCTCTTGGACTCCTAAATGTCAGCAGTCTTTAGAAGAAATCAAACAGTACCTACCAAATCCTCCTTTGTTGCAACCCCGAAGGCGAATGAATAGATATACCTCTACTTGGCAGTCTCAGAGGTAGCCGTAACTGGTGTCCTACTCAGGGAAGTAGAAGGTATGCAGTTTCCTATCTATTATGTTAGTAGAACCATAGGTGATGCCGAAAGGTATATACACTTAGAGAAATAAGCACTCACTATATTAAGCGCATCTACGAAATTAAAATCGTACTCTTAGTATCACCCCATGTCACTCCCCCTTTTTCCTCGCACGGGTCAGGTGCAGAGAGATCGGTTTTATGATATCTTGGAAAACTCCTTAAAGGAAGAGGTTTAAGGAAGAGTCACCACCTAACGATTTATGGTGCATTAGGGCACCTAGAGTAGATAACTCATGAACTAGTTTGCATTACTAGAGATTGGGTAAGGGTTTGAAGTTATCCTAAGGGAAGGTGTTAGGCACCCCTCAAGATCCACAACTGTGGGTCCCAGCCAAGAAGTTTTGTGAAGTTGGACGGTAAACAAATAGCAAGTAAGGTTCATATAAGAGGGGATTTCAAACAAGTATGAAAATCTTTAAAAGGTTTTGGGAAACATTAGAGTAAAAACATTTGAAAAGAATTGTCCTAGGTTTAAAGTAATACGGATCACATCAATGCAATACCCGGTATGTCACATCCTCAATGAGGGGATACACGTGGTATTAGCGCACCGGTCATCATATCCTTATTAAACCCTTCCCACCCTGTAGAGGTTATTTAAAGAAATGTGTGCTGGTCACCAAAGCTTATTGTGTGCTATTACCCGTCCCATCCTATAATTCCTGGAGGGTATTTAGGACTACTAATCCTACAATGTGAGTACTAGGCTGAACCCCTAAACTTTAAAAGGATAAAATTCTAAGCGACATTTAAAACAAATAGGACTACAGATATGGGAACACACAAAGGCAGTTAAAGGGCTCACAGATCCCTCCACAAGTAAACACATAAATAGCACGTCTCAAACACAACCAAGGTCTCAAATACAGGATTTAAAACAGGAGTTTTAAGTTGGAAAACAGTAGGTTTCAGAAGTTTTGGATTTCTTGAAACTCAGTAATAAAGCAGGAAGTTTAAAAGGACAGAATAGTTTTTAGAAGAGTGATTGATTAAAAATCTAGTAATTTAAAGACAATACCAGGAATTGAAAGGTGCGTAGCAGTTTAGAAGTCTTCAATAAAAAGAGACAAATAACTTTTACAAAATCGGTAATCAGAAGTAAAGCAATATTTTAAATAAAGCAGAGTAATTTCAAACAAGAGTGACTTACTTTGAAATCCAATAATTCAAAAAAGGGCAAGAACCAGTAGTTTAAAGGAGTTTTAGTAAAAAAAGAAGAGTGAGTGCACAATTTCAAAACCCAATAATTTTAAAACAGAACAAGGATTTAAACAGAATGATCTTGACGAGAGTGAACTGATTCTAAAATTCAGTAATTCGAAAAACACACGGAGCAAGAGTCTAATAAACTTCAGCAAAGAGGAAATGAATGCATGAGACTAATTAGTGTGAACTTCAGAAAGGGATAAAAACAAGAGCGAAGGCAGCAAAATTTTAAGGATTTCAAAAGAGACTAATTATTTCTAATATCAGCCAAGTGTAAAACGATTAATTTGGTTTTAGTGCGTATTAGGCCTAAGGTTTGCCTAGGCGGGCATATACACTGCCTATTTGTTTTAAAGGTGAACATGAAGATTTTAGCTCTGATTTTAAAGAAGTGCAGGGTAATATATTTGCAAAAACGTTTCAAACAAATTAATCATATTTTAGCGAGATTATTAGATTAGATACATATTAACTAGGCGTTTAATAGAGTGTAGTTGAAAACAGACATGCTGAAAGCGAAAAATCCTAAGGAACATGGTATCTAATGCATACACGAGTGCCTAAAACATGGTTTCTAAATGTGGTGCTTATGAAGATGCAGCAACAGTAACATTATGGTAGTTTTATTACTTCATTAGAGTTGCTAACTGTTAGCAGGGCTTGTGAGATGTCATGAATATAATATATATGCTGAAATAAGAACCTAAGCATGATTTCTAATGCATGTCCTAAACAGGATGTCTATTGCACACATAGGGAAATAAATCCTATGGTCATGATTTCTACCCATTACTATACTAAACATGCATAACCCCCTCCCACATTCACTATCCAGCCTCAATATCTGTTTACAAGTTATTACAAGCCAAGAACAACGAATTACATCATTAGAAGAAAACAAGAAGCTACTTGTATAGGGAGCCTTCAATCAGGCCCATTCTTCCAACCTCAGTCCTAAGGTTTGCCTAGGCGGGCATATACACTGCCTATTTGTTTTAAAGGTGAACATGAAGATTTTAGCTCTGATTTTAAAGAAGTGCAGGGTAATATATTTGCAAAAACGTTTCAAACAAATTAATCATATTTTAGCGAGATTATTAGATTAGATACATATTAACTAGGCGTTTAATAGAGTGTAGTTGAAAACAGACATGCTGAAAGCGAAAAATCCTAAGGAACATGGTATCTAATGCATACACGAGTGCCTAAAACATGGTTTCTAAATGTGGTGCTTATGAAGATGCAGCAACAGTAACATTATGGTAGTTTTATTACTTCATTAGAGTTGTTAACTGTTAGCAGGGCTTGTGAGATGTCATGAATATAATATATATGCTGAAATAAGAACCTAAGCATGATTTCTAATGCATGTCCTAAACAGGATGTCTATTGCACACATAGGGAAATAAATCCTATGGTCATGATTTCTACCCATTACTATACTAAACATGCATAACCCCCTCCCACATTCACTATCCAGCCTCAATATCTGTTTACAAGTTATTACAAGCCAAGAACAACGAATTACATCATTAGAAGAAAACAAGAAGCTACTTGTATAGGGAGCCTTCAATCAGGCCCATTCTTCCAACCTCAGTCCTTTCGAGTTTCACAGCCTTTCATGGTCTGGGTGCGGCAAAGCTCCCTAGGGCCCTCGTGGGTCCCTGATCAATACCAGCACCCAAATATAATTGCCAAAATTAAGCATGTGCAGTGTGGAGTTACCATCCTCAGTGTGTCAAAGTTCAGAGAGTTCCCTAAGAAATGCTCACACTGAGGGGGTAGAACCTATGTTTTCTAGGAATAGTGTGAGGTGTCAGGAGTGAGTTTAAAAGAGGAACAGAGTTTTTGAAAAGACAGGATTTAGTTGAGAGACTTTATAAACTGAAGGGTTGCTTTTAGAAATAACTTCTGAAAACAAACAGAAGTACCAGACCAATCAAACAAGTTCAATAATACATAGTTGCACACAAGGGAAATGGGAATAGGGAACAAATAAGCCACAAAATAATCAGGAGGAGGTACATAGATTTAATAAACTTGTTTAGACAAAGTTGCACAAATTAGAGAGGTTCAAGGGATCAAGGGACAGTAGAGTTAAACTAAACAGGATGTTGAACAGCCTAATAGATGCATATAGGAATAGACTGAACATATGTAAACATTATTAACTCAGCCAAAACATATAAGTCCTAAAGAGATAAGGCATGGTAAGTACTAATAGAGAAAAACAAGAGATTAATCACATGTTGAACAGCAGAAGCACAAATAGAAGAAATTCAGGAAGATGACAAACTAAAATAGTAGTAAACACATTGGTTTGAAACTGGAATATTAATTAGAACATACCAGTGAGGAAAGAGCAAGCAGAATGAAAGAGAAAAATGAGCACAATGGTTAGACTTGGCTTAAAGACGGCTAACAGTAGACAAGAGCAAAAGAGAGCAGTAGTAGAGCAAAGAGCTTTGTAAGAAAGAAAAGTTTTATCACAAGAAGGCTTAGAACAATGATGTTGTCCATTTTTTGTTTAATGAAAGAGCAGAAGTATATAAAGTTTGAAAACAAGCAGTAAATAAGGTAAAAAATCAAAGTCAAGTAGTAATTAGGGGGTTCAGAATCAATCAGTGTAAAATCAGCAAAGATACTCCCTTAATTGAAGGAGTCGAGTTCAAATCAGTAGTAACAGGCAGCACATAAGGAAAGTTACCATATGTAGCTTGGGAGAATATTCAAATAGTGTAAAATCAACATAAGTACCCCTTAATTGAAGGGGTTAAGTTCGAACGGTTAGCAGGCAAATAGCAAATAAAGTCAGCATCATACTAAGTAAGGAAATAATCAAGATCTGTTAACCAAAACAATCACTCCCTAAAGTCAAGGGATTCAAATTCAAACAGTAAAACACATAGTTGCATAAGGAAAAGTAAAAATAAGTCAAGACTCAATAAAGAAAGAATCAGGTTTACTAAGCAATAGGGCAAACTATTAAGACCAGGTTCAAGAACTCCAATTAAGGAGTGATTCAGTAAAATCAATCAATTTAAACAAACGAGTAGCATTCTAGGGTTTTAAAGAAACTTTTAAACCATCAAATAAGGGAATCAGAATCAGTCAAGAGAGAGTTATAACACCATACTTCATCATATAAATAAGTAAGGCAAACAACCGTAGCAAACAGGAAGACTTAGCAACATTGACAGAAAGAGGCAAGGGATGAACAATCATATAATCACGCAGAGATGATGCAAGTAAACTAAAGACTCATTCAAAGCATGATAATTACAGAAAACCTAGCAGGAATCAAGCAGCAAGAAGACCCAAACACAGAAGTCCAAAAAAAAATTAAGGCTTTTAACATAAACAAGATAAAAGTCACAAAATCTTCACGATATGTAGAGAACAGACTTAAGAACGAAAGGAAACTCAGTTAAAAACTAGCACAGAAGAGGTTTTGAGAAACCCTAGTTTTGAAAGGAAACCAAAACGTTTTAAAACTGAAGAATCTTAGAGATCGAGTTGAGAATAGTGTAAAACATAAGAGAATAAGTTTAAATCGTTAAAAATACAGAGATTTAAGAGGTTTAAGCCAAAATTAGGGTTTCATAAGAAACCAGAGAAAAATAGGGGAACCTGTCGTGAAACTCAGGGATAGCGGTGGTTATAACATAATCGAATCAAACCCCCATCGGAGAAAGGCCGAAAACAACCCAATCAAGAGCTCCAGTAGTGAGTTGGGCATGGTCAAAACACTTAAAGGTCTCAAAGACGAGGTGAACCGGAGAAAGGAGGCGTCATGGAGGCAGGTGGTCGAAAGGATGGTGGTCGGAGGTGGCCGGAGAAGAGAGAAACTTCATCGGAGAAGGAGGTGAACAAGGAAGGTTCTAGAGAGAAGGGATAGAGAGAGACCAGAGATAGAGAGAGAGTTGGTCTCGAAGAAAGAGGGGTCGGGGAAGGGGTAGTTGGGAATTAATTATGGTAAGAACGGATCTGGGCCGTTGATCTCATTTGATCAACGGCTCAGATTAATTGGGGTTGGTCGGGTAGAGAATTGATTTGGTTTGGGTCGTTTAGTAGTCTGATGGGTTGGGAAATTGGGTTAAAATGTGGCTAGTATTAAATAAATGTGGCTAGATGTTGAATACCCAATAAAATAGATAATTAATTAATTAAAATAGCCAATAATTATATAAAAATGAAATTAAGTTAAAATAGGTAAAATCACAATAATTAACTAATATTAGGTGTAAAAATGCATAAATTTCGAATTGAAATAGTGCAAAAATGATCAATTGGGCCATAATTGTAAAATTATTGTAATTGAATTAAATAAGACCCAATTGGATAATTTGTGAAATAATTGAGTTTCACTAGATAAAAAATTGATTATAAATAACATACTGAGCAGGGAGATATTTTAAAATTATTTCTAGCATAATTTATGAATTATTTAAATATGAAATATTAAAATAAACAGGAAAATAATTTAATAAAAATATGAAAAAATAGGGAAATATACTCATTATTACAAAGAGTAATTTTGAGGGCTTATATGCAAGTTGAAAATTTGAGAAAAAATTGGGTATCAACATCCCATATGCGTCGTTACCTCGTATCAGCTAAGGAATGTTATGCATAAACCCAAGCTCTCGGTTTGACTGGATAAATGGTCGTTGAGGTTAGCGGGTATGATATTGAGTACAAACCCGAACTGCTATAAAATCTCAAATTTTGGCAAACTTAGTGGCCGATTTTTTCCATCCTTGATCCCAGGTCGAGAAAGAATTACTGCTTGCCTCGGAGACTAGCTTGAGGGTTTGGAACCTATTCATGGATGGTGCTTCGAACGCAAAATTTCGGGTTAGGAATCATATTTAAACCACCTATGGCTAACGTAATAAGGCAATCTATTAGAACTATGAAATTGACTAACATTGAAACCAAATATGATACAATGGTTGCAGCTTTAGAACTGGCTAAGAGCCTAAGGGCTGAGGTGATCGAATCCAAGTGCAACTCCTTCGTCATCGTTAACCAAGTCAATGAGGAATTTGAAGTTAAAGAGGACAGGATGCGGAGATACTTGGATAAGTTGCATGTGAAATTACACCAGATCAAGGAATGGACACTACAGCATGTACCCCGAGATCAAAATAATGAGGCCTAAGAGTTGGCTAATCTAGGGGTGTCAATCAACTCCGATGAATTCAATTTCGGAGCGGTGGTTCAATTGATGAACTCAGTGATAGAGGAAGGTCACACTGAGGTAAACTCAACAAGCCTAACTTGGGATTGGAGAAACAAATACATAGACTTCTTTCAGAAAGGGGAATTGCCAATCCTAAAGAATCGAGGGCCCTATGTACTAAGGCTACCAGGTTTAGCTTGGTTGGTGGAAAATTATACTGAAGATTGTTTTTCGGACCGTTTACAAGATGCTTGGGTCCCAGGGAGACCGACTACGTAATGAGGGAAGTACACGAGGATATTTGCGGAAACCATTCAGGAGTAGAATCCTTGGTTCGAAAATTGATCAGAGCTGGTTATTACTAGAATGAGATGGAAAAGAATGCGAAAGACTTCGTTCAAAAGTGTAACGAATGTCAGAGGCATGCCCCAATGATCTACCAACCAGGAGAGATGTTTCATCTGGTCATTTCCCCTTGGTCGTTCACGAAATAGGGAATGGACATAGTTTGTCCATTGCCATGGGAAAAAAAGGTCAGACTTCATCTGGGATCATATAATATCCCAGTTCACGATACCGGATGAGATCACGTGCGACAATGGGAGGAAATTCATCGCGGAAAGATTAACAAGTTTTTTGAAGATCACAAAATCAAAAAGATTTTATCGACGCCCTACCACCTAAGTGAGAACGGCCAACCGGAATCAACAAACAAAACTATTCTACAGAACCTGAAGAAAATATTGACCGAATCAAAAGGAAAATGAAAAGAAATTTTGTGTGAGGTCCTATAGTCATATCGAATGACTTCTAAGCCAGGTGCTGGTTAAACACCGTTCTTTCTAGTCTACGGTGCAGAAGCTCTAATTCCAGTAGAGGTAGGAGAAACAAGCCTAAGGTTCCAATACGCTAAGAAGACGTCGAATGATGAGTCCATGGCCACGATCTTAGATTTAGAAAACGAAAAGAAAGAAGCCGCCCTAGTCCGGTAAGCGGCCAGAAAGCAATGTATGGGGATATATTACAACCAAAGGTCAAACATTTGACACTTCCAAGTCGGGGACTTTGTAGTGAAGAGAGTTACAATACATACCAAGAACCCATATGACGGAAAACTTGGCCCAACTGGGAATGACTGTACTGAGTCATCGGTATAACTGGGAAAGGCTCGTACTAGCTCGAATCAAGAAATGGGGTACAACTACCTAACAATTGGAATGTGGCACACTTAAAACGATACTACTCCTAAGGTATGAACACAATCTTCTTTGTGGTTTATTACACTTTGAACTAACCCGTGCAGATACTCAGTCGAATTCAAATCTAAGGATTACGTTTGAAAGCACGCATTGAACTCTTTTTTCCTTGGACCGGTTTTTTCTCGAAGTGGGTTTTACGACAAGGTTTTTAAAGGTTTTTAATGAGGTAACAGTAAATTGTGCTACCCTAGTTTTGAAGACCGGTATGAGACCGGAGATAGAGGATCATCCGTTTCATTTCAATGTATTCGAGCCCTCAAAAATTCAGTCTTGAATATTAGGGAGCCATCACGCCCTAAGTCAACAACCGAAATCCTGAGTTCGGGAATGTAGAAGGCATTCTTATTCAATATTTAAAATCTAGGCTTGAATATTAGGATTAATTGTAAGGGTCAAACGAAACGTGCCCACATAGCTCATTCTCGCCATGGAAGATAGCTTTTGTACCATCGTTTATGTACACGACAGTCAAATTGATAAAAGAAATTTTCCTTCTATGTTTCATCGGTTCACATTTCCATAAGCAATATTATCGTGCAAAACCCTTAAGCCTACGGGCCTCCCAAACCGGAGACTGCTACCCGATGATAAGATCGAGAAATTTGGGTTATTAAATCCTAGAGGTATCGAGCCTACTAGGCAGGGCCCAAACACCAAAGTCGCGGACAACTTGAACGACTCAGAGACGTCTGAGTTCGTACTTGAAAAAGTGAGGTCCTTACATATTTTTAATACACAAAAAGACTACTTTAGACCCGGTCAACTTACTCGGTCTTGAATTACGGCAATCAAAAGAGCCATCTTCGGCAAAGAATGATCGTGTCCAGTTAAAACGTTCACAAGTTTTAACAAAGAGTTTTTTATCGAGTCCTCCAAAGCTATAGAAATTTGGAGTTATTACTTGATCCAAGACTCATACGGATTTAGAGAAACAAACAATTTAAACGATGTTAAATTCTACGCTAAATCATCAACGACATATTATAACTCTTAGATACAAGCAAATGCAGAAAAATAAAAGACACAATGAATAGCCGAAGAATTTTTTCTTATATGTATATGTACCAAAAGATATTCATAGAGGCACTATTAAACGGCCCCAAAATATAAAATATAATGGAAAACAAAATATAAACTAAGGCATTTCCTGCCTAGTCCTCATTGGAGCCCTACTTGCTGCCCGAACCATCGGGCTGATATCTTTCTTTGGCCTAGGTTTCAAGACTTTTGCCTCTTCGATCTCGCCCACTAGGTAAATGCCCCGGGCATGGACCTCCTCAAGGGTCTCCCTCCGAGACAACCACTTCACATACTTGGAATTCGTTATTACACGGGCGTCGGCTACCTCTATATCGTTCTTATACTAGGACAACATGTCCTGAGTCAAGTTGCGCCTGTTCTGTAACGGCTGAGTCAAGTTTCACCTGAAGCTCCTCATTCAGTCGAGACCATTTATCAGCTTTTTCCTCATTACCCGGAGCTGACCTTTGGTCGATACCAAATATTCTTTGGTGGCATCCCATTTCGAGGCCGGGAGATCTATTTTGCTCCTCAAAGCTTTGACCTCGTCCATCTCGACCCTAAGTTGGTTGATCAGGTATATCTTCTCTTAGACCTGCAACATGGCGGTGTTAGCATTTGCGCTTAACCTCTCGGTATTAATCTCAAGCATTCTTACCTTTTCAACCAGAAGGGAATGTTCCCATTTCACCTTCGAGGCCTCCTTTTGAGCTCTTTCCAGCTCGTCTTGAAGGACGGAGTGGTCCTTGAGGACCTCATCTTTTTTATCACAAAGAGCTTTGTACATGTACTTTTGTCGGACCTTCTCCTTGAGCTCGAACTCAAGGTAAATCACCTCCATCCGAGATCAGTGGAAGCTGTCATGATAAAGCACCGAGGACTGAGGCATAAAAAGGGCAAAATCGTTAAAATCAACTAAGGCAAATGAACTCTTTAAAGATACGAGTAAAAGGAGATATATCTTGTTCAGTGCCTATTGTGACTCGTTGAGAAGAGGCTTGATGCATCCACCTCGTTCATCTTCACTTGGTTATCTTCGGTTATCGAGGAACAAAGGTAGCTGGCGTAGGGCTAGATATCATCCTGGTATCCATCAATACCGTAAACATAACCGTCTTCTTATGATCAGGATCCGCACTCGAGGCAGGGAACTGCCTCACAAGCTTTGGGCTCGAACTTGGACCGCCTAACTCCGGCAGCATATCCCTTTTCGGGATCTCCAAGTGGCCAAAACCGGAGTAGTCTTCCAGCAAACCGACGTCCATACCTTGAAAAAACATATTAAGGGCTTCATCTTCAGCCCATGATGCCTCGATCGGATTTTCTGTAATGGCCTGAGCCTCATCGAAAAGAGGCTCTATGTGAGACGGAGACTCTGATAACTGGAGAAGCTTCTCGAGGGGAAGTGGTCACAAGCTCTTCCTCGGATCCCGATCTAAAGAGGGTTCAATCTTACGATCATCCCCCACCAGTGATGCTAGCTCTGGTGCAATGTCAACCGACGCGTGGGCGACAAAATCCATCTCATCATCTTCAGGGTAGTCCCTGAATTGGTAGATAGAATTAGGGTCCGGGACCCTGGCCCGAGTACTTTTCTTGGTACTCTTCTGACCCTGACCACAATCCTCTTTTTATTGGCCTCAGCAGGAGCCTGAAGGGTTAGGGGACCTTTTTTCTTTCTTATTTTCTCCTCCTTCTTCGCAACAGCCTCAACGGTAGGTTGTACCAAAGTAGAGGGATTTGCATATGCGGACGAGGCCGCCGCTTCGATAATTATCCGAAGCTCAGTGGTCTTGGGCAAACCTGTGAAAAGAAAAAGAGACTTAGATGAAATGACGATAAGTAAAAAGGAAATTCAATTAGGAAAAGAAGGGCACTCACCATGGGAGCGAGCCTCCCATTTGCCTTTAGAAAGTTTGTGCCACTCGCGCTCAGAGTATGTCAATTGCTTGCAGAGACCCTCAACCCCTTCCCTGAAATTGAAGTCTGCACTGGGGACTCGGGCAACAACTACATATCAGGGAAGACGGGTAATGATAAAGAGGAGTAAGTTCAGAGGGTCATTTTGACAACTTACAAGGGGATGAACTTATGTGTTGAGTTCCATTTCTCATGGAACGGCAGGAACTAGGAGGGAATGAGATCATCGGTCTTTATCCGAAAAAATCTCCCCTACCAGCCTCGATCCCTATCCACATTGGTGCTCGAGAAGGGAGCCTTTTTTGCCCGTCAGGCAAGCTTGATTAACCACCCCTTCCCCTCCCTTCCCCCCCCCCCCCCCCCCCCCCCCCGCTCCTCGGGAAGATTCAGGGGTTGTAGACACAGAGCAGATAGTTGATCGTGAATCGGCGCTCCTCCATGTTGTTGGAAAAATGGCTGAGGAGGGTCACGATCCTTTAAAAGGATGGATGGATCTGCCCGAGGAAGAACTCATATCTCTTACAATAGTCGAGGACCACCGTGTCTATCGGGCCAATCGTGAAGGGGTATGTATAAACGCTTAAGTACCCGTACACCTGCATTGTGATGTCCTCATCAGGATCGGGGATGAAAACTTCCTTGCCTTCCCACTTGCAATGCTCCCAGACCGTTAGGAGCGTGTCTTCGGTGATGCAGCAGATATACCTCCACACCTCCTCACCTTGATCTCCTTGTCATGAGGCTTTTTTCGACCTTAAAGTCGTTATATGTGGATCAACCTCCAGGGATAAAATATTTAAGAGGAGGTTCTATGGCTACTAACGGAAGGGTCACTTCGGTATCTGTGACTGGGGTAGAGGTTGAAGGAGCAGTGTTTTGAGGCACCGATTTTTAGGTTTTTGGCAACATTATCTAAGATTATAAAGGTTTGAAGGCTGATATGAAGATCGAAGATTTAAAGGTCTAGCTTGAAGATTTAAAGGCGAAATATGAAGATTCGAAGATTGAAGATGAAGAATAAAGATGTGAAGAAAAATTTGTGAAGATTTGAGGGAATGGTGAATAAGTAAAAAAATTGAGGGTTTCGTAATTGAAAACTAAAAAAGTGAAAGGAAAAATAAAGAAATCAGAGCTTTTATAGGAGGGAAATAATGAATGTGTGATGTTTTGCATTCGATGCCTGCCGAGGATGGTCGACCGGCGGCTACCACGGGTCCAAAGTCAGAAAGACGCTACTGGTGGGATGTTTTTCTTGACTTGTCAACTCGCTTGCATTGTACCAAAGAAGGATCCGGGATCAAATAATCACTTCTCGTCGTTCCTATAAATCTGCTCTACGAAAAGTGAGGAGACTATCTGTGCAGGGTAAAATCGGGGATAAAGTTAACTCCGATTTTCCAGTAAAGAAACGATTGTACAGTTGATCCGATATGACCTCGAGTAAAGCCAAGGGCTCCCACAGATCAGAGCCCGATGAGGATGAATGATGGGGCAAGAACCGTACATCACCAAATATAGGAAGAAACGATTTCGAGCAAGATAAAGGACCGAGACTAGAGGAAATACGGTTGGAAAGGACAAACAAGGGGCTGAAATATCCGCCCTTAACTGGATATTACGGAGCAAATTTTGCCCGTGTATCAATGGCCTACCACGGTTTACCAGAAGAAAAAGATTTTTACCTTATTTACACTTGTACTAGGATGGAAACTCCTCTACTATACAAAAGGGAGAACTTTATAAAAGACCATTATTGGCACGCATAACAAAGCAATAAAGTCAATTTTTGTTCTCTAATTATTGTTTAAAGTGTTCTCCAACTTCTTATTTATTTAGTTGCAACCAAGCCCGTTTCGAGGACTTAATCGGAGCCAACTTGCGATGTTCATCTGTCACAACCCCAAAACCACCCGGTCGTGATGGCGCCTGTCGTGACATCAGGCAAGCCACACATTTCATTTATTAAAAGTTATTTTCAAGAAAATCGCCACATTTACAACAAGAGTCTCGCTTTTACAAAGCATCTAAGATTTGGAAATCATTAATAACATGAATAAAAGAACCCCGATCCCAGATCTAGTTTCACCGAGTCATGAGCTACTACAATATAAGAATGTCAAAATACAAACTAGACAACATACTCTGAAATAATAAAAGTGCAACAGGAAGATAGAGAAGAAGAACGTGAGGCTGTGATCGCTGGCTACTACCACAACAACTCCGAAAGAAACTCGGACAGCCGCTCAGCAACCACTACGGGGTCCTGATGTACCTGGATCTACACACGAGGTGCAGGGGGTAACGTGAGTACACCAGCTCGGAAGTAACGAACCCAAACTATGGGCTGAGAGGTAGTGACAGACTAAACCTCAATAATTAAAATCATCAGCGTACAAAATTTAGGCATGTTCACAGTTTATCAAAAAATAACAACAGAATATGCTAGATATATCTCAATATGCTCTACATGCCAACATGTCACAGTGTGAAAATGCACATAGTGCTCACAACTCTCCCACACAATTCCACCCAGTACTATATATGGCTCTCAGGCCCAGGGAAGTTCCATCCCAGAATATGCATAAACACCGGTGATCATAGTCACTCAGTACTGAGGAAAAGGCCAGTCCATCCCCACGGAGAAGATCCATCTCCGGAATACATCACTCGGACAAAATCCATGTCTAGGGACAATCCCTCCCTCATAACATCAGCTTCGGACCAGATCCCTGTCCAGGGAAGATCCATCCCTCACATAACATCAGCTTCGGACAAGATCCATGTCCAGGAGAGATCCATCCCTCAATATCAATGCGCTCACTAGGGGTGTAAAGACTCTGGAGGGGCCCTATTGTCCCAAGAGCTAAATCAAGCCAACGAAGGCATGATTAAAGTATCGCTGCGGTGTGCAGTCTGATCTCATAATTGTCTCAACAATAGGCTCTCGGCCTCACTCAATCATTACTCTCCTGTCTCACTCATATGGCTCACAGATGTATAAATCAGCCCAAAACAATGAAAAATATGCATATAATTAACAATTACTGAGACTGAGGCATGAAATAATATGCTATAACAGGTCTGAGTATATGAAATCAAATAATCATAAAATGACACAGTAATATACGACCATTCGGGTCTCAGCATTTTCGGCGTGAAGCCTTAGCATTTATACTTAACATGATTTCTAACATGTTCACATTTACCACATAATAGAAGTGCGGATATCAATCTGTAATAGCTACTAGGCGGTGCCACGGGATGAGCAAGACCACAAATTACTCGGTGCACGCCCGCACGCCCTCACTTGGCATGTGCGTCACCTCAGTTATAGTCATATATCATATAGTTCGGGGTTTCGAACCCTCAGACCCAAGTTTGGAAACGTTACTTACCTCAATCAAGCCGAAACTCAACTCCGACATGCCCTTGCCGCTCGACTCGGCTACAATCGCCCTGGATCTAACCAAAATCAGTATTTATATCATTAATATATGCTAACGGAGTGAAACCCACATCAAAATTATCAATTTACATCACAAATCCCGAAATTGGCCAAACCCGACCCCCGGGCCCACGTCTCGGAAGTCGATAAAAATCACATCACAAAAATCCTCATCCTCCCACGAGTCTATACATACCAAGAATCTCAAAATCGGACTTCAAATGGCCCCTTAAATCCCCAATTAAAGGTCTCCAATTACAAGCCCTAATTACCCAATTTTTGTACTAATTTCCCACAAATTTCACAACTAATCAGTCCATAAATCACACATAAATGAGTTTTAAGTCCAAAAGTCTTACCTCTACGAAGAACCTTCAATTTTCCTCTTCAAAACCCTTCAAAAAGCTTCAAATCCGTGCAAAAATGGTGGATGAATGACCAAAATCCACTAAGGGTCCTATTTATATGTTCTGCCCAGAGATTTCTGCACCTGCAACCAAATTCTTGCACCTGCGGTCCTAGTAGCGCACCTGCGAAAAATCACTTAATGCACATTTCTGCATCTGCAATCAAATTTCCGCACTTGTGACTCCGCAGGTGCGGCCCCAGCTCCGGATCTGCGGTCTTCCTTCTGTCCACTAAAATACGCATCTGCGGCGTGTGTTCGCTTCTGCGGGCTCTCACCTGCAGTCCCCTATCCGCAGGTGCGGTTACACTAGCACCAGCAACTTCAGTTGAAATTTTCCAACTTTATATCCCCCGATGGCTATCCGAAATCATCCCGAGCCCCTCAGGAACCCAATCAAAAATACCAACAAGTCATAAGAGATCACCCGGACTTAGTCGCACCCTCGGAACACCCAAAATAACATCAAAACACTATATTCACCTCGGATTCATAATTATGAACTTAGAAATTTCCAAATTTCTCCGAAGATGCTGAAACCATCCAAAACATGTCCAATTGACCTGAAAATTTGCACACACATCCAAAATGACCCTACGAACCTGTTCCAACTTCCGAAATTCCATTTCGACCCCGATAGCTAATTTTTCACTACCGATCGGCAATAGCCAAAAACTCAATTTCGCCAATCCAAGCCTAATTCTACTCGTGACCTCAAAATCACATTACCAACACACTCCTAAGTCCCAAATAACCTAACGAAGCTATCCGAGCTATAAAATCCACATTCCGAGGTTGTTTACCTATAATTCAACTGCCAGCTAAATTTTTCAACTATAAAGCCAATCCAAGGGACTAAATCTCATTTCTCACTACGATCACTCTGAACCCGAACCAACCGGCCCAACACATCATAATTAAGTTAATTAACACATGAAAAAGCTGAAACAGGGAAAATGGGGTTAATCTCACGGAATGACCGATCAGGTCGTTATATTCTCTCCCACTTAAACTTACGTTCGTCCTTAAATGTGCCTAGGGTTGTTCCAAACACCACCAAAATTTCCGTGTAACCTACCATGCACATACTCGGGGTGATCCCACGTCACCCTATCCCATATAGGTTCAATAGCACAACACAGTCGAAATTTGGAAATCCAACATGACCCATAAACCTTAGAACCAAATTTCCACTTCTGAAATAATTTACGAGATCAAAATTCCAGAACTATAAACTGAATAAGTCTGAACATGCTGTGTCAAACCATATCCGTAACCCAGATGTAATCACATAATATATCGCATGACTCAAACACTCATAGCGATAATTCCTAATCACAATAGCTGCTCAAAACAACCCAATACCGGTATATAACCTCTTATCAAGAAATGCCTTACTCTAACACTTTCATATATTGCCGATGATGAAAGAAACATGTAGAAACTAGCAACCATTCGTTCGATCAGCCAGTCATGGAGCTCCCCCTTTCTCCAACAGAAACTATAGTAGATTTCTAAGCTAACTTTCGATATCATCCTTCCAACCATGTTGTAGTCAACTCGGGTAGTATTCATTCTAGGCCTAATGACCTCTTCTCGTCCAACACGACCACTTTGATGACATGACGCATCAATACAATCCAAAGTCATAACTTGTGCAACTCGTGTACTCAATAGTAATATCCCACGAACTGAAATCATAGAAAAGATTCACACGAGAGGACTATCCCGCCATTAACAATTACCATTACAACACCATTCTAAGAGCCTGCCACACATCGTAAAACCAAAACACACGAATCAGAAAGAACATAACCAATACGTCTCAATCCCGTAATACCCAATTACTTACCTTACTCAAATCTCGCTATAATGCCCAAATAAATCCGCATCTTATGTGCATATAACCAATAATCACCACTCCTCGAAACACTGAAGGGTAACTCATAGATCACTCCAGAATATGTATAAACTCAATGACAATCGAATGGTACATCCCTCAACAATAGCAACTCGGAGTCAACAATTTTGACCCGGTGCAGAACACACACCCATACTAGCCTACCAATGAACTCTAAATCAACTCTGGTCACCCGTGACAGATAGATAACTCTCTCTGAAAGTTCACAATGACTGAATCATGGCACATACAAACCTCTAACTAGCTTTGCTCGCATCTTTACAATCCATAACCACAAAATAACCTCTTTATGAGAACTCTCAAGCTCGAAGTCCATGAAGCGCGCGAATCACCATATCTTATCCCAACTACACCGCTCGAATATATAACACACCCTTAATTCTTAATCATTCCATGAGGGATACCCCTATAATTCTTCTGTGTCACTAAGCAACCTTGAATATCAGCAGTCGATCCAACAAGAGATTGTCGCATTACCAATGAAGCACCCTCAAATCCACACATTGCCCCTTTCTGAAATGTATACCTTCATCAAGCCACCCAATAGATATCATTTAATTAATCATCTGAAACTGCCAATGCTGCCTAAGAATTTTGACCTTCCATCCAGAACTGAACAGTGACCTCACACATGCAAATCTCGACTCTACACAACGTACCACATACACCATGCCATCCTATGATAAATATGGGAACTTAATAACCCTTTCCGAGCCACAGGAAACTACGTACCCAACTAGCCAAGAACTTACATTTGATCCCATCTAGAAGAAAAATCACTATACCTCTCATGCTCCTCATGCTAGTAGAAAATACACATCTCTAACCGTGGTAGAAACCATCAGGAACTATTCGAATCCCATTTGTACAACACCAAACCGTCAGAACTGAATCCTTCTAACTCAACCACGCTACGCAGGTCATCAAAGAACTAATCATATCCCTTACTATGTCGATCTGATCCACTACAAAGGTGTCATATTTATCCAAGTTCCTTTTGACTTACCCTATAATTGATAATTCTCCTTGTCATAATACGGCAGTTCTCAACCTAGACTTACCACACGAGACCTAAGCATAAGACCATACAGTTTAAAGCTCATAAGCCGCTGAATACTCTCTCGAATATCCCAGAAGCACCACATTCAAAATACTTACCCCGAAGAGACTTCCTGTGAATCTAACACCATTACCTTCACCTTCCTGATACTGATATGAAGAATCCATGATAATGTAGAAATGTCACAAGTATTGACACCCTCCAATGTAGACCTCAGTTTCTAGCCAAATACACATCTTGAAGATTCCCAATTGTTACGTATAACCTTGAATCCATCATATCCATTCTCGAGAGTCATCCACTCTACACAAATCTCAATTACACTGATCAAGCAGACAGAACGACCTGACCCCATTTGCACAGCAACATACTAGGAAAGTAATCCACATACTTGAAGCAACAAGCAAATTCATACACTGCACCCACTACACCTTTTACAATTACAACTCAATCATTCAATATAATTCACCGACCCATAGAGTACATTACAGCTTGTATCGAATAATTTCCATTACTTGAGTCATTCCCAGACTCCACCTCTGTAGGTCATAACTGATTCACCAATATACCTCGAACCGAAACCAATACAGCACATAATCGTGCAATCAACTTTTCATTAACAAACTCCCCCACTTGGCTCAAAGCCAAAGATCAAGGAAAACAATAACCCACAATGCCTATACGCTATCACTGCCACCATACTGCAGTGAGATTCACTAAATCCTTCATAAGCTCATATGACACAAATCGTCCAGTATCTCAAATCGTATGCAAATCTCGCATTCCCCATTGTAATGGTCATGCCAACTCTCACAAGCGATCTAAACTCAAATTGGAACATATATCAATTACTGATAAAAGAGGACTTTCTACAAAACAACCTAAGGATCAAACAACCTCAGGACACCCCGCGGGAAATAGCCCCGCCCGCTTAGCCTCAAACTGATCTCTCTCTATACCCTTCCAAAAATCGTAGCTATTATGCAATCACTTTATTCTTCTGCATCTAAACACAACCAACGTCTACCCTCGAGGCATCACAATATGCGGCATAAGAACCTGAAGCTGATGGCCGAACTAACACTGGAGTTGTGGTCAAAGAAATCTTGAGCTTCTAGAAGCTCTACCCACACTCGTTTGACCACATAGATACCCTGACTGGACACCACGTGTCCCAAGAATGCGACTGAACTAAGCCAAAATTCACACTCGAAGAACTTTGCATAAGGATTCTCCTCCCTCAATATCTGCAATACAACTCTCAAATGATGAGCATGCTCATCCTAGCCACGAGAATGTATCAATGGACACAATACAAGGGAATCCAAGTACCGCTGAAACACTATGTTCATCAAATGTATGAACATTGCTAGGGCATTGGCCAGCCCAAAAGACATCACCATGAACTCATAAAACAACAGAAAGATCCATTTCAATCCACAGCTAAACAACATGAGAGGTCTTCCAATACATTCACAACTCGAGGCCATATGACAACTCCAGACAAAAGTCAAACACTCAATAGTTCTTGCTACATATCCAGCCAATCCCTTTTTGTCACAATCAAGCAATATGAACACATCTCACCATCAAATCACACTCGCCACATAGTCATCCAGTCACAAAATTCCATCAATAAGGACACAAAAAATATAAGTCCCAAATGTACGTGCTCACAGTATCGAAATCTCAACACTCAAGCCACAGACAAAATTCAGCCTCAAGTCCTCCAGACTGGCCCATTGTCAACATGCTAAAATCACATCTCGCACCTCACCTGTGGAAGTCACGAGCCGTTAATGCACAACTGATACCGAACGTTCACGTGCGCATTGAAACACATGGAAGGAATTCAAAGACTTACGCTTTAGGTCGAATTAATGGATTCGCACGACAAGAATTCAAGAAGGTGAGATTTATCCTAAGGGTTCTGCAGCCTCTCGAAGATAAGTACAGGTGTCTCTATACCGATCCGCAAGACTCTACTAAACTTGCTCATGACTGTGAGACCTATTTAACCTAGAGCTCTGATACCAACTTGTCACGACCCCAAAAATACCCTGTCGTGATGGCGCCTGTCGTGAAATCAGGCAAGCCACACATTTCATTTATTAAAAGTTATTTTCAGGAAAATCACCACATTTTCAACAAAAGTCTCGTTTTTATAAAGCATCTAAGATTTTGACATCGTTAATAACATGAATAAAAGAACCCTGATCCTAGATCTAGTGTCACCGAGCCATAAGCTACTACAACATAAGAATGTCAAAATACAAACTAGACAACATAGTCTAAAATAATAAAAGTGCAACAGGAAGATAGGGAAGGAGAAGGCGAGGTTGCGATCGTCGGCTGCTACCTCGACGACTCCGAAAGAAACTCTGACAACCGCTCAACAACCAATACCGGGTCCCGATGTACTTGGATCTGCACACGAAGTGCAAGGGGTAACGTGAGTACACCAACTCAGAAGTAACGAACCCAAACTATGGGCTGAGAGGTAGGGACGGACTAAACCTCAATAATTAAAATCATCAGCGTACAAAATTTAGGCATGTTCACAGTTTATCGGAAAATAACAACAGAATATGAATATATCTCAATATGCTCTACATGCCAACATGTCACAGTGTGAAAATGCACATAGTGCTCACAACTCTCCCACACAAGTCCACCCAGTACTATATATAGCTCTCAGGCCCAGGGAAGTTCCATCTGGGAATATGCATAAACACCGGTGATCGTAGTCACTCAATAATGACGAAAAGGCCAGTCCAGCCCCACGGAGAAGATACATCTCCGGAATAAAACACTCGGACAAAATCCATGTCCAAGGATGATCCATCCCACTTAACATCAGCTTCTGACCAGATCCATGTCCAGGGAAGATCCATCCCTCACATAACATCAGCTTCGAACAAGATCCATGTCCAAGGAAGATCCATCCCTCAATATCAATGCGCTCACTGGGGGTGTAAAGACTCCGAGAAGGGGCCCTATTGGCCCAAGAGCTATATCAAGCCAATAAGGCATGATTAAAGTATCGATGCAGTGTGCAGTCCGATCTCATAATTGTCTCAACAACAGGCTCTCGGCCTCACTCAGTCATTACTATCCAGTCTCACTTATATGGTTCACAGATGTATAAATCAGCCCAAAACAATGAAAAATATGCATATAATTAACAATTACTGAGACTGAGGCATGAAATGATATGCTATAACAAGACTGAGTATATAAAATCAAATAATCAAAAAATGAGACAGTAATATACGACCACTCGGGTCTCAGCATTTTCGGTGTGAAGGCTTAGCATTTATACTTAACATGATTTCTAACATGTTCACATTTACCACATAATAGAAGTGCGGATATCAATCCGTAATAACTACTAGGCGGTGCCATGGGATGAGCCAGGCCACAATTTACTCGGTGCACACCCGCACGCCCGTCACATGGCATGTGCGTCACCTTAGTTATAGTCATATATCATATAGTTCGGGATTTCGAACCCTCAGAACCAAGTTTGGAAATGTTACTTACCTCAATCAAGCCGAAACTCCACTCCACCATGCCCTTGCCCCTCGACTAGGCCACAATCCCCCCGGATCTAACTAAAATCAGTATTAATATCATTAGTATATTCTAAAGGAGCGAAACCCACTTCAAAATTATCAATTTATATCACAAATCCCGAAATTGGCCAAACCCGACCCCCCGAGCCCACACCTTGGATGTCCATAAAAATTATATCACAAGAATCCTCATCCTTCCACGAGTCTATACATACCAAGAATCTCAAAATCGGACCTCAAATGGCCCCTCAAATCCCCAATTAAAGGTCTCCAATTACAAGCCTTAATTACCCAATTTTTTTACAAATTTCACCACTAATCAATCCATAAATCACACATAAACGAGTTTTAAGTCCAAAAGTCTTACCTCCACGAAGAACCTTCGATTTTCCTCTTCAAAAAGCTTTAAACCCGTGCATAAATGGTGGATGAATGACCAAAATCCGCTAAGGGTCCTATTTATATGTTTTGCCCAGGGATTTCTGCACCTGCGGCCAAATTCTCGCACCTGCGGTCCAGATGCGCACCTGTGAAAAATCACTTAAATGCACATTTCCGCACCTGCGATCAAATTTCCGCACATGCGACTCCGCAGGTGCGGCCCCAGCTCCGCATCTGCGGTCTTCCTCCTGTCCACCAAAATCGGCACATGCGGTCTTGTGTGCGCTTCTGCGGGCTCGCACCTGGAGTCCCATATCCGCAGGTGCGGTTACACCAGCACCAGCAGCTTCAGCTGCAATTATCCAACTTTAAATCCCCCGATGGTTATCCGAAATCATCCTGAGCCCCTCGGGACCCCAACCAAAAATACAAACAAGTCATAAGTGATCACCCGGACTTAGTGTCACCTTCGGAACACCCAAAATAACATCAAAACATTAAATTCACCTCGGATTTAAGCTAATGAACTTAGAAATTTCTAAATTTTGCCAAAGATGCCGAAACCATCCAAAATACATCCGATTGACCTGAAAATTTACACACACATCCAAAATGACCCTACGAACCTGTTCGAACTTCCGAAATTCCATTCCGACCCCGATAGCTAATTTTTCACTGCCGACCGGAAATAGCCAAAAATTCAATTTCGCCAATCCAAGCCTAATTCTACTTCGGACCTCAAAATCACATTCTGAACACACTCCTAAGTCCCAAATCACCTAATGAAGCTATCCGAGCTTTAAAATCCACTTTCCGAGGCTGTTTACCTATAAGTCAGCTTCCAGTTGACTTTTTCAACTATAAAGCCAATCCAAGAGACTAGTGTCTCATTTCTCACTACGACCACTCCGAACCCCAACCAACCGGCCCAACACATCATAATTAAGTTAATTAACATATGAAAAAAGCTAAAACAGAAAAAATGGGGCTAATCTCACGGAACGACCGACCGGGTCGTTACATCATCGTAAAGTGAGGCTTAATCATCCATCGCGTTTGGTTTAATTGTTTTGTTTTCCTTCAATTCAATTATTTGTTATTCTTAAATCGTTTGTGTTAAATTAAATCACATTTCCTTTAAACGGTGTATAAATTCAATTGTTACTCATTTTAAGGGTAAACAATATTAATTTCTCATTATAAGGCCTTTGTAAATTGCCAATGTGGGATTGGAATAAATGACTTGGTTTTCAGCCAAAGTGATGAAGAGAATAAGTGAGGGGATCATGAAAGTCAAGACGTTGAACATAGTAGCAACTCTGTCATTTGCCTTGGCCATCTTTTTGCTTCCTCTAGTGCTTTTTCTTCTTGAAAAAGTATAGCTATTTTTGAGGATGTGATTTTCATAACTGGTCTGTGAGAATATATAACGGGAGTTCAAGAATGAGAAAAAAGAGGAGTAGTCAAATTCTGATTACATATTCGGCGTTTCAAGAAGACGAGTAGCGCCGGCAAGCGGCATTTATGTGAATTGTACAAAAGAATGAAACAAAGGTTAATAAACTAAATTAATTAAATTGATTAAATTAAATAAGCAAATAGGAAGATGAATTTTCATTTACGTAATTCGTTTCCTTTCATGTACATAACTTTTTTAAAGTATCTGACTAGCATATACATTGTTTTTCATTTTTTCGGTTTTTCTTCGTCTAGTCTCTTATTATATTGTATATGGATTTGGACGAGGAGGGAGATCTAATTTATTTTTTCCACTTTTTTCTTCTCTACTTTCTGACATCTAAAAGTACATAACGGTATACTAATTAAACAAACAATAAAAAGAATAAAAATAACAATAAGAACAACAACAACAAGAGTAAAAATAACAAGAAGAAAATAATGATCGATATAAATAGTATTTTATTTATGGTGAATATCTATATTCTAGAGAGATTTTAGGGTTTGTTATTTGGTGGATAAGTCATTTTTTCCTATAAATAGAGACTTTGCTTTGCAATACTCTTCTTCTTCTTTTATTATTTTATAACATGTTATCAGCACGAGACTCTAACCAATTGAGTAGAAGTTTTGGGATTGAGTACAATGATTGTCAATTGTTCCATGAACTTCCTTCATGATTAAATACTGAATTTAATGTAAGTATTTTACTTTATTTTTCTCTTTTAAATTTTTCAAATTCTATAATTTAATTTTAAATACAAGCAAAGACAATAAACTTTGATTATAACTCTAATGGAGTTTTAAGAAATTATAACCACCTGAAGTGATAAATGTCTATGCCTTACCATGATCAAATTCATGTATGATTGTGGGCAAAGATGTGGAAACTCGTCCCATTGAATTTGCTTCATTCTCATTCCCCTTAAGAGAATGTGATAGCAATATGTATAAGCGTGAAAGAAGACAAAATATTACTGTAAAGGTAAATGTACGTGGATGTGGCAATAGACGAAATTATAATCGTCATCATTGTGATAATGAGAATAATAAGAGTTCTCAAAATAATCATTCACTATGTGAAAATAATATTTGTCATCTATTTGACATGAGATTTTGTAAATCACATATAGATGACTATGGTCCATTCATGATGTGAATGTGACAATACGTGATTTATGAATACATATTCATTCTTGGAAGAATATGAACGTGCTAGTGGTCGTGGATATACCACAGTAATCTCTAGAAAAAGGTTTCAGATGAAATAAGAAAATAATTTCATTATTATGGCATGAATGGTCATTGATCACGTACCTATTGTGATTATGTCAAAATATTATGGCAATGTGATTATTACAGGGCAAAAGTAACAGAAGAAACATATCTTGCCTATAATGATTTTGACCATGACCATAATGGTATAACTTTCTCCTTGAAAGAGATATTCACCATATGGATATTGATGAATATGTGGTAGTACAAAATTGATTGAAAGCACTAGGAGAGCCAATTATACTTCTTTAGAGAAATAAAATTAATTATCAATAAGGTATGGTGTCGTAGTAAGTCTCAAAGAAACTCATTGAATTTCTAAAGTATTCGCGAAAGCGGTTGGCTATATTGAGACTATAAATAAAGGAAAGATTTAATATCTTCTATTACTACAACTTGTAGCGGGGTAATATGTATGTGAAAAGCTACCCGTTTTATTCTCCAGTTTGTACTACACAAATAAAAGAATAGCACAATAAAGTGGATGTTTATTGATATAAAAACTTATATCATAATAAACTTGGAGTTTATTCATAATTGCACACGTCATGGTGTAATCCTAAGGTTTATCAATATTGATAATTTATCCAGTTGGGATAATTGGTTTAGTCATGATAATTTTAATTATAATGTGCAAAAATAAAAGAGAATTAACACGGGTATATATTAAAGAACTAGAAAGTTATGTATAGATTCTCTTATGTTGTTTGTTCCCATTAATAAATAAACCAACTAAAAATTGGGATTGAATCCCATGAATGCTGAAAATATCAAAGGTGAATATGGGCTCATTCACCTGCCATGTATATGTCACGACCCGATTTCGGAGTCGTGATGGCGTTTGTCATAGAACCAGGAAAGCCGCCCATTTTATCTAAGCTAAATTCAATTTCCAGTAAAAGTAAAATTTTAAACGAAATTATTAATAATACTAATAATCTGAAGTTTTGAAACAAATTTAAAATCTCCAACCCCGGATCCGGTGTCACTCAGTCATGAACTACTATAACATAAAGCAAGAAAAATAAGAAATGGACAACATAGTCTCAAAATAAAGAACAACAGGTAGAATAAGAAAGAGAAGATGAGTTCGCAATCGCCAGCTGCTACCTTGATAACTCCAAATGAAACTCTAATAGCTGCTAGGTATCCACTACCGGGTATACCTGGATCTGCACATAAGGTTCAGGGGATAACGTGAGTACACTAACTCAGAAATAACGAGCCCAAACTATGGGTTGAGAGGTAATGACGGACTAAACCTCATAATTTACAACAAACAGTATACAGAAATTAGACATGCTAACAGTTTATCAGAATGAGTAAATATGCCAAGTATGCTAGTATACTCTACATGCCATCATAAAAAAAATGTACGAAACCAGTGTGGATATGCACATAGTGCTCACAACCTTCACACAACAGTCCACTCAGTATCGTATATGGCTCTCAG
Source organism: Nicotiana knightiana (assembly GCA_005239525.1). Lineage (NCBI taxonomy): Eukaryota > Viridiplantae > Streptophyta > Magnoliopsida > Solanales > Solanaceae > Nicotiana > Nicotiana knightiana. Next base: position 47,855 of record ML403521.1, read on the forward strand.
GCCCAGGGAAGGTCCGTCCCGGAAGGTACATAATCATCGGTGACCGTAGTCACTCTGTACTGGGGAAAAAGGCCAATCAATCCCCACGGAGAAAGTCCATCTCTGGAATACAACACTCGGACAAGGTCCATGTCCAGGGACGATACATCCCTCATATAACATCCACTTCAGACACGATCTATGCCCAAGGAAAACTCATCCCTCAACATCAATGAGCTCACTAAAGGTGTAAAGACTTAGGAGGGGCCCTAGTGACCCAAGCACTATATCAAGCCAACGAAGGCATGATTTAGTATCGCTGCGGTATGCAGTCCGATCTCATAACTGTCTCAATAACAGGCTCTCGGCCTCACTCGTTCATTACATTCCAGTCTCACTCACATGGGTCACATGTCACGCCCCGAAATCCCACCGTCGGGTCGTGATGGCGTCTAACGTTGAACTCGCTAGACAAGCCAACGTGTATAGATAAACTAGCATAATAATCTTAATTTCACAAAATAAGCTAAAATAATTTTCAATTAATCAGCGGAATAAATACGATCTCAAGCTAAATAAGGACATCAAAATACAACAACGCGTAAATTTTCCCAAAACCTGGAGTCACAAACTCACGAACTGTCTATAAGAGTGCTAAATACAAAACTGAATGGAAATACATGTCTGCCTCTGAAACTGGAGGAAAAATAAGTTAGAATCGAAGACAAAGGGATGGAAGAGACGCCAAGGCCCACGAGCGCCAGCGGGTATACCTTGAAGCCTCTATGATAGCTGGAAGACTCTCCCACTAATGATGTCCTCCGGGTCCGGCTGCGTAATCTGCACAACATAAAGAAGTGCAGGTGTAGCATCAATACAACCGACTTCATGTACTGAGTAAGTACCGAGCCTAACCTCCCCAAAGTTGTGACGAGGCTAAGACACGACAACAAAGTGTACATGTGCAGTTCAATAATATAGCAGAAACTAAACAAGAATACATTTATGGGGAAAACATGTTGGGGGGTAAGAGATGGCAAATACTGAAATGACATAACGAAAACAACAGTCTGAAATATCTGAAAATAATCGCGGGAAATGACAACACAGATTAAACAGTAAAAGATGCGGCACGGCATGTCCCATCGTGCATAATAACAATATAAACATGGCACGAAATGTCCCCTCGTGCATAATCAATATAAACACGGCACGGAATGTCCCCTCGTGCATAATAACAATATAAACATCGCACGGAATGTCCTCTCGTGCATAATAACAATATAAACATGGCACGAAATGTCCCCTCGTGCATAATAACAATATAAACATGGCACAGAATGTCCCCTCGTGCAAAATAAATATAAAATATGGCACGGCATCACCCTTCATGCTTTAACACTCTTCCTTACCCAAACAACAATCACAAACAAGGGAAAGGAAATAAACAGAGTAAAAATAGATATCCTGGCAAGGGAACATCAATTAAACCATCAAATCCCGGCAAGGGAACATCAATTAAACCATCAAATCCCGGCAAGGGAACATCAATTAAACCATCAAATCCCGGCAAGGGAACATCAATTAAACAATCAAATCCCGGCAAAGGGAACTATACAATGATGACCCGGCAAGGGCATATTTCAACAACTCTTTCTCTTTCTTTCACTTTCACTTCCATGATTTATTTTATTACTTGAGCCAATGCTCCAAAGGATGTAATTATCTCATATATATACATTAAGCGTTTTCACAATTTGAGCCAATGCTCCAAAGATGTAATTACCTCCTATATCCTTATTATTCGTTTCACAACTTGAGCCAATGCTCCAAAGATGTTTAAAGATTTCAATTTCCTTCACACACTCATTTACATCATATAGGGATCATCAATTAAGCATAGGAATTACAACAAAACCAGAATATTCACAATATAGGGACTCACGGTCATGCTAGACACCAATGTATAGATACTGGACATCATGCCTATACATCGTATTTGACAATTACCAAATATCAAATAATACTCAACTCCTATTCCCTCAAGATAAGGTTAGGCTAAAAACTTACCTCGGGTCCAAAGTATAGCAATCAACCCTCTAACACCGCCTTTCCTTTAGAATTCAACTTCAGAATGATATTATCTAGACATAATCAGCTCAAGCATATCAATAAGGATTCAATGATTC